>JAQGAS010000324.1:0-60736 GCA_034686365.1 Pachymerium ferrugineum | reverse complement strand
AATCTATAGCTTTTAACATGAACTTCTATAGGAAATTTTCTAGATTTTGTTGTCACCAGACCTATTTGAAAAGCTATAGATTTTGGTGGCTAAACGAAGAGGGAAAAGAATTTAGCTTTGTGTTGATCGGGGTCCTTGCTTTACGCACATTTTGTGGTACTGAAGTAGTTTACAGAGAAGGCATCAATATTTTTATATCATTTTGTTTTAATTAAAATGTATCGATATCAAAAAATTACATATGTACATAGAAACAATTTTTTAAAAATAAACAATTAACAAAGAAAACTTGAGAAATATTTCATTGTTGAGGAATAGGACTAGATGAGAATGACAAATTTTACATAAAAAAAAATTCGAGAATAGCTGACGATGGAGTACGACGATTTTGCCAATCAAGTTCAGCTGGTGCCCAAATCAAAGAATTAAACATAGATCGTCGTGTAAAAATCGCTCTACACAATTTAAAACAGCTGTTTTAAATTGTGTGGAGCAGTTAAACACCCGTTGATTTTTACACGACTTATATCTTAAGTTTAATTATTTGATTTGGGCACCAGTTGACCTTGATTGGGCAAAATCGTCGAACTCCATCGTCAGTATTCTCGAATTTTTTAAATGTAAAATTTGTCATTATCATCTTCTTCTTTGTACTGTGCATCTTGAAAGTTGTCTAAAAATGAAAATATTTTAATCTTTTATGTACACACCGAGATGTGATATAGTATACGTACAAGAAATGTTGAGAGATTTTAGGTGTGGTGGGTTGTTGTACAATAAACCTCTCCAATCAATTTAGCGCCAGCAGATCCTAAATTGTTTTTAGCTAAATTCTTCATAGAAATTACTGTATTATTTTAGACTACACTTAACTTTTAACTTTTAACTTTTAACTTACCGATTCTATTAAAACACTGACTTTTAATAGTTCACTAATGTGCACCATTCCCATTGGTCCAATCTAATTGTTAGAGATATTTAGGTTCAGTACAAATGGATTAGTCTTGAAAACTTAAATAAATGACAATTAACATTTTCTAAATTTTCACTTCTTATTCTATATTTTCTAAGACACCTGAATGCCTTATCCCATCTATTTGCATTAGTTGCACATTCAATGTCAAATTCTAGTTCTACCTGAAACTTACTTACAGCCATAGCTTTACAAAGGGCTTCAATGCCAAATTCTCCTAATCCTACAATGACTCAAATTTAAATATGAATCTTCACAGTGGCGTAAATAGTAAGATACTGGAACAATTTGCAGTAGTTGACACTTTTCTAGATATGCAGTCTTCCCTGCATTGGTTTTAACCCTTTAAATCAAATTCATTTATTAAATCAAATTCAGTTTAAATTATTTAATTTCACTTACGTGGTAATTGAGGTTCCCTTTTTTCTTTTTTTCCACTGTTGTGCCTTTAGGATATTTGGGCAAATTATCATATACAGAAATCTGTTCTGTTCTCTGTTCTAAAATGGAGGTTACACACGTGTTTCACGTGTTAGCGCATTTTTCTTCATTTTTTACTTTTATTATTGTTTCAAAACCAGTTGCTTATATTGTTTGCTAAACAAGGCGATAGATGGCGGTGTAAGTACTGTTACCTATATCTGAACCTCAAGCCAATAATTGTTTGTTTGAGTTTGAATGTAATTATATTCAGTCTGCTGCAGCAATTTTGGTTATAACAATAGCCATTAACTTGCAAATATTTCAATTTCAGTGGATGTTGCCTAAAAGAGCACACCATATCATCCAAGTTAAGATAGCTTTTGGAATTGAGAAACATTAATTCAAGGTGATAAGTGGGTAATTGTGCCTTCTTTTGGTATAGTATGACCATGTGATCTTACAGCTAAAAAATAACATTAGTTTTGAATGACTTCTTTTGATTACCACCAGCGTGTACACGTAGGGTGCCTAAGTAGGTTAGCACGAGGAGGGGATAGAATTTAGCTTTGTGTTGGTCGGGGTCCTTGCTTTACGCAGCCATCTGGTAGCACAGAAGTTGTTTACAGAGAAGGCATCAATATTTTTCATATCATTTTGTTTTAATTAAAATTTATCGATTTACAAATAATTACATATGTACATATAGACAATTTTTAAAAAATAAACAATTAACAAACAAAACCTGAGAAATATTGCATTTGCTGAGGTTGGCTTTCAGAATTTAATAGTCAGCATCACGTCCAAGATCGGTTATGTTGTGTAATGCAAAACAACTTTTATTGCAGTTTCGATGTTTCTCCTATCAGCAGGAAACAGATCTGGTATTGATATCATCCAAGTGAGATGGCACTTTTTCACGGTATACACCCTAGAGGAAACAAGAACAGTGTTAAATCCAGTTTTATAAAATGTTTAAATAGAGATAGAATCTTTTTTTTAAAAAAAGTAAAAATTCTTACTTCATGAATGGCACAAGTAGTTGGCCTTGTGTTGTGAGTTAACACCCTTATTGAGGCGGTTTGTTCAGTAGTTGCAGCGGGCGATGATTCCTTGTTTTGCGATTCAAGCGTCAACTCTAGATCATTAATATAGTCAATCACATACTGCATAATTTCCAATTTGCTCAGGTTTTCGTCATTTGGCATGAACGGCACAAGTTCTTTGAGTTTGCTGAAATACACTTGCATCTTTTCTGATACCATCTCTCTGTAACTGGGTTTGGATATGCGACCAGAAGTAGCACTACATCCAGACATCAAAGCTGCACCACTATGACTGCTCGAACTTTTCATCAAGCGTTGGTTAATTCCACGATTCATTGTAAACAATTTCTACTGGACTGATGAGACAAGCGAGACAAGTTCGGAAGAAAGCAAAGCACCAAATGCTAGCAGGGTAGAGCAGCTGTCGCTTTTATAGTGGTGGTGAGTTGGGAACAAACAACGCATGCGCAGAAGTTATTTGCCACGCCTTTTAAGAGTGGATTGGTTGGCTGAGTTTGGCATCTGTTTGGTATTTGAGCCTTTTGGCTGTTAATTAGATTCACTATTCAATTAATGCTCAATTTAATATTCTGTCAAACTGTGAATAAATGAATGTAGTTATTGAAAATTGTGTGTTGAGGACGTAAAAATTAATTAAGATTCCCGATTTGAGTTGTTAACCTTTTACTATATATTTTTTTTAAAAACTACAAATGAAATATATTAGGAAAATTGGAAATTGAAAATAGTAATTTCCCACGCTTTATTGCTGTAGAAATTGCAGCTGTGCTATAGAGCAAGGAAATGATGCACAGCTGCAGTGGCTACGGGGTTATGAAAGGGAGACCCGCAGGTTAGTTGTGAAGCAGGACCACATGTTTGCTCGTGAAGTGGTTGTTCCCACGATCATACATAGGCCCAAACTGGACTTCAATGGGGCTTATGATATTTTATTAATTTTCTAATTTAAAACAAATATTGCAGTTTAGAAACATTTTACTAACAAAAGTAACTTCTACCAAAAAGTTGTACATTTAAATCTGTAATATTGTCATACAAAATGCACCTTTTTTAAATGCCTTTACTACTTATGGTCATTATCCTCAATATGCAATTTTGGTATTAGCCCTAAATCTTAATGTGGTAAACATTGGAAAACGTTCCCAGCTCAATTTTTTTCTCTTTTTCTGGCACCTGTGAATCAACAAGGGGCATTGATGACAAAAGCTTAAAGAGAGGGTATTCAATAGGGGGGTTTAGTGGGGAGGTGTGCTCAATATACCTGAGACGCCAGACTGTCGCCACCTTTGGAATTTTGAACCCTCTCAAAGCATACCTACCACAGAGGCAATTGTGTGTATGCAGCTCATATAGAGAGGAGCTACTAATTTCAGAAATTTCTTCCCCGGAGCTACGAAATCAAATTCAAAGATGATCATAACTGCAACGAAACACCTGTTGATAATTACAGGCAGAAAAGAAAATTCCATTAAAACCACTAACAAAAAAGTCATAAATTTACAACGAAAAACTCAGATAATTAAATGCAAGTGATTTAAGCCCCCTATTCACAATTCTCAATTAGTCAAAATTTGTAGAAGAAGAGATACAGGTGCAATGTTGAGTACGTTATAAAGAAAACTGTTGATTGTAACGAGGGTCGACGGCGCCAGCCAGTCTGGCTCGCACCTGGGCAGCGTGACATCACATAGCCGCCCATGGCCAAGCCTTTAGTGGTAGGCTGCGCACCTGTGTGTTGGACGTAGACTTCTTGTGATGTCACACGGCGAGAACAAAAGCCACACTGTCGCCACGATGTCTGCGTTCACACCTGGGCTGTCGGGGCTGCGTGAGAATTTTGCCACTGACCTAAGGCCTACAAAAGCAGTGGGGAGGGATTAAGGGAATGGCTACCACGCCTCTGCTCACACTTTGCAAACATGTGTGTAAGCATTTAATCACTCGGTTAAAAGGGTTCTGATGGTGTCATGTCAATAGAGAGGTTTTGTTAAATGGATGTCAATACTGAGTTTGCACTAACTTTAAAAGTTGTAAATATATTTGAAGTGTAAAAATTATAAGAAAAAGTGCAATTAATTAATTTATTTTATTTATTTATTTATTTTTTTATTTATTATTATCCCAAGTAAAAAAATTTGCAAAAATTTTGCAAAATAATTTTGCAAGTAATGGCCGCTTTTTTTTTTACAAAATTTTTGCAAAATATTTGACAATTTGCAAAAATTTCACAAAAATTTTACAAAATTTTTGCATAATTTATAAAATTTTGCAAACTTTTTGTAAAAAAAAAGCGGCCAATTACTTACAAAATTTTTTTTGCAAAATTTTTGCAAATTTTTTTTACTTGGGATTTTTTTCAAAGTAAATACAAATGGAGAAACACTAACAAGAGTTTTTAATATAAAATGATAAATATAACCAAATTAGTACTTCTAACTTCTAAACTACTGATGAACTGAACATATTCATCAAAACTGATCAGAATATTCTTGGTTAAACGAAATATTAATAATCAAAACAAAATCTCAAGCAATAACACGATTATCTATTTTTTAATTTTTAATGGTGTCAAGTTTAAATTTATATCATTGCACCTACAACGTTTAAAAACGAGAAAAGCTCCATTTCTTATCTTTATTAAAATGTTTCACCAATCCTTGCCAACACAAGTGATATCTGCTGTCCAATTTACCGCACGTCTTTTCTCCCCATGTTGTAACTCCCAAACTAAATGAACTCTCAAACATGAATGCCTAAGTAAAAATATAATCAAATTTAAAAGTTTTATTGATTGTTTTTCTTTACCAATGTTCCATCCGCTACTCTTTCAGGCTTTAAATTCGCTTTAGTTGCTCTCTCAAAACATTCACCATCAGGTCCATGTGGGGTCATCATGCTGTGCAGTGAAGCACCGCCGGGTAAGAATCCTTCTTCCTGCAGAAAATTAATTTTAAATATTAATATACCATAAAATGTCTCACAAGATTGTCATATACTTTAGCTTCATAAGACCCCACGATAAGACCCATAAACTCGCTCATACAGTTACGATGATAATAAGGTGGGCGGAAAGTATTTTCCTGAACTGACCAGCGAGGTGGGAAAATTACAAAATCAGCAATTGCAACACCAGGAATAACTGATGGGCAAGTTAAGACAGTGAAGATTGAAGGATCCTGCAATTTTCAATCTAAATTTAAAAAGATTTCAAACTGGGGTAAATTTATTTACACAATGATCAATAGATACTGAATTGATGACAACAAATTTTGTCAAGTCATATTTATAAGGAGTGTAATTCCCATGCCAGGCGACAACATCAAATGGTGAGTGATTTTGAGTCGCTTTGAAAAGTTTTCCTTGATATTTATTGATGACTTCATAATTAGAAACGTCTTTGTCTTCGTAGTAAGCAACTGGAACAAGAAAATCTCTGGGATTTGCCAATCCATTTGCACCTAAAATGTACAAAAGTGAAATTTAAAAAAAAAAAAATTTTGCAATTTCCTTGTCTGTACCAATAGGTCCAAGATTTGGAAGTACAAAATGAGTATTGTAAACTTCCAAAATATAACCACGACTTTCTCCATCGATATCAATACTGAATCTCATTCCTTGTTGAATGACACAAATTTCTTTAGGAGGAACTGTCATTTTACCAAATTCTGTAGTGATGTGCAGCGTTCCCAGTTGAGGCACTGGTGATAGAGAAAGATGTAACTAATTGTTTACACTTATTTCTAGTAAAACGTGATTACCAATAAGAAAATGTCCATCAGAATTGTAAAAGCACCTGCTACCCATACTTTTATTGCAAGTGTATACATGAATGGAGATACCATTTCTAACTCTTGGTTCTCCAGCACCACAAATAGTGTTTAGTCCTTCAATGAAATCTAGATGTTTAACTTTATTGGATGGGATTTCAAAAGGCAGCCAACGCAGTTGATTTGGGTTCGGTTCATTCTTTTCCCAGTCATTACAAATGTTACCTAGCTGAATTCTTTCAAAAGGTTTATGTAAAACTGATGGTCTAATTCTGTAAAGCCAACTAAAAAAAAACAAAAAAATAATGCCAATAATTTGCTTAATGTAACAGTAACACTGCATTCACCTTCTTTTATTTGCATTTCGTGGTGCAGTGAATGCAGACCCTGACAATTGTTCTGCATATAATCCGTATGCGCAGACTTGTGGATTATTCTGTTATAGGATAACAAATGCACCATAAATATTGAATTCAAAGTTAATGATGGTGTTATAACATACTTGGCCTTCAGGTAAAGCCCCTGGGCACCGTGGGTCTTCGGATGCAAACTCATTATCAAATCCAGATTGATACTTGAAAATATAATGACAATCTTTAAATAATCACTGATATCAGCTGATGCTTCAAAGATCAATTCAAATGGCCTTGACTTAGGACATGAGATGATGGCGTGATGTCGCAGCTTTTGTTAGGCATTATAAATTGCACTTGGTGTACAAAACTTTACATTACCATGCAGTATAAAAATTATAATTTGAAATATTAGTTTTGTTTTTCAAAATTTAAAAATTCAAGACAATTATTAGCATACAGTAAATGTTAGCAACTTAATATTGGTATTTTACCTTGAGTTGATCAGGAGCCATTTTTTAGATTTTAGCAGCAAACGCTGGATGTCCACTGTCTTTATATATAGTTGAAAATGATTAAGCAGATTGAGAGCACTAAGTAAAACTCAAGGAAAAAATCTTATCTCTCGAGTTCAAAGTCTGATAAGGAACGAATGATTTAAATTAAGTAATAAGAGAATGTCAAATTAAATTTAAATATTGAAAATAGAAGTTACTTGGAATTTAATTTAAAAGCACTATTAGATGGAATTTAATTGATTAGCTCACACAGGTTTTTTTATTCCACGAAATATATTTTTATATAAAATATAAAAACAAAATTAAATTTCATTTGTAACTCATAATCTTAATATGAGTTCACACATTTATTGTCTAGGTGCGATTAGCTGGTATTTATCTGTAGATCCGCCGTTTTCAATTAAAAATTGTACCAGTGACTGTGGAGCCATTTTTTTACTCATAACCATAAAACGTTTCTCGCCCTTTCCTCGACTGCGGGTTTTCAATCCATACTTATGAGCAGTGCTAGAAGAAATTATTACAAAAATTAAATCATTTTACTCAACCATTTTAAGATATAATAATTACAAATGCATGAAGAGCCTTTCTTCATTACTGAACTCCGGTGAAAATATCAGATCATCATTTCGATGAGAAAGCGCATAATCTTTAATAACATCTCCCATTCTCCGTTGAAACTGAGACATACAAGAAACTTCAGTTCCTAGACCTTTTCTACCTCTTATGGCTGTGGCTCTGAAAAAATAGTCAATGAAAGAGTAATTTAAAAAAAAAAATTTTCAAGCATAATAATTACTTGACTGGTTCTGCTATGCCTTCTCCAGTTTTGCCAAGCCCGCCACCAGTCCACCCCATCATCCGCAGTAATTTATTCCCAATATTATCGTTGGAAATTGCAGCCTCCTTTCCATTACCATCAAGTGTTTGTTTTGTAACCTCGGTACCAACAGAGGAAAACGGCTTTTTAACCTAGAGGTAAACAATTTTGTTGTAAGTAAAATTAGATTCACTAGTAAGTATCAGATTGTACCACTATTGAGTAGCATCGTTTCTTTAAATCATTTAAAGCTAATGTGGAAACTTGGCTCCTTAATTCCGATTTTGGGACACCTTTCATGTTGTACGTTCCTACTAAATTCCCTCCTAGTTGCACAGTCCACGAGCTGTAATGAGTGAAAATTTAATTGAAATTTTTTTTATAAAATAGTCGTCTTGTTAAAAAAAAAAAGATAATGGAAAGTGCTTAGCAAAAGTCTACATTTCCTATATGACAGTGGTCTGTAAGTAAATGATAAATACATGCCTAATGGTGTTGGGTGTAATTTTTTGGCCTCGTACAATTATTTAGGTAAGAGGCACTAGGCTATTAGCTTACATTAAAAATACTTCATTTAGTATGAAATATTTAACAATTTCAAAATTACCTTTCATCAGTTTCCTTCAACTCTAATTTCACATAGTTAAAACTAGCAGTTGACTCCAAACTTGAGATCGAGTTATTCCCCGGGACCTCCAAGATAACAAAATCCGATGATTGATTTTTCTTCTTTCTCCTATTAATTTTCCTAATTTGTCTTCTACTAAGCATTCCTAAATTCCTTTGAACTACACGAGCCGGCTTTGGCACACTCAACTTATTTTCAATTGGTTTGATTATCTTTTCTACTTCAAAATGATCAATTCTTTTCGGAATGAAACCCCAACTTCCTTCAGTTCCATTTTCGATTTTCTCAATTACTGACCGTGCAGCCGCGTTCTTGGCCGCTTTTTTGTTGTTCCCTACAGCTGTAGACAGTACAAACCCCTCAAATACAAATTCACATTCAAATTCTGGAACATTCTTCTTCCGTTCAGGAAGCTGCTTAAACCTCCAGTCTACTAAAAAGCCACCTCTATCAGCAGAGTTATGAATCAAAGAAATCAGACAGGTAATCTTAGTCCTATTTGAAATTATTACATTCTTGAATGGAACCAATTTAGCAAGGAGAGCAGGTTTGACATCAATTTTGATGTCGTTTGTTTCTGCGTTTTCAATTGCATCCATTGAAGTAATTTTTATCTGTGATTCGTTTTTGGATCGTGATTGTATTTTTTTTTTTTGTTGCAAAGTTTTTTCGAATAAGACTTCCATTTCATCTTCATCAGAAACAATGTTCGAGTCTGAACTGTCAAGTGTAATTATTTCTGGTTCTTCAGGTATTTTTCCCGTAACTTCTACCGTACGTGCAAGCTCAGTAGTGAAAAATGAAGCTGCTGTCCGCCGCGGTTTAAAATTGGTTTTGGACTCAGGTTGGGGTTGCGTAGTTGACTGCGCTGGGACAAATTTAACTTTCTTATGTTGCAAAACTCCCACTAAAGAAATAAAAAAAAAGAGTTGTGAGATTAATGAAGGTAGCCAGTAAAATTTTACGTGTTGATTATAGTTCTCTAAAAAAAGCAACAATTCTTGTAAACTTTTATACGAATTATGGAATGTTTGTAACTGTTCTGAAAAGCAATGGGAAGCGACAAGAGACATTTTTGCCCATCAATGTGTGACCAGGTGTACGATCCATAACGTCCACATTCACGCGCAACTTGTGATTGACTTGTAAATTTTTCTAGGATTGATTATTTAATTTTTTTTTAAACATTATCATGGTGAAGTAATTACCTATAGGGGGTCTATTTTCTTCCATGGGTCTTTTAAAAGACCCATGGAGAGTAGCCTCTCTCTGTTGACTAAGCTCATTCGTTGTTTTTACCCACTTCTCCCTGAATGTTTCTTTAGAGACTGAAAGATGGTTTTCTTCTAAACCTTCAATTAATCCATTCAAATTTTTCATCACTTTGGGTGGGTAGCTTAAATAAAATTAAAAAAAAAAATTTTAAGAAAAAAAATTTAAGAATTTTTCTATTATAAATATTTAACGTACACGCATCCCAGAACTGCAACATTGTAATATAACTGCGATAAACATCCTAGTTTGTCTTCATCAAACATGTGGTGGTATTTAAGAATGAATTTTTCTCTCATCTGCCAGTGACCGTCAGCTTCCCACTCTTGCCGGAACCGGTCTATGTTTCCAATGCTCTTTGATACGTTTTTATGCGTCATCCTAACTGATGAATATAATTTGTTCGATGATTACGATGAAACTATGTTTTAACTCTCTGACGACAATATAAGTTCAGAATAGTCAGCCATGATGTATTTATTATTTAAACCTTTAAAGCTACCGTAGTTTTCAAAGTTGGACCCGTATTCGTGTTTTAGGCGTAATAAAATTTTTAAAACTAAATTAATTGAATCAATTAAATTCATCTAAGTATTAAAAACATTTTCCCAGCGAAAATATGAATTTTCACAATTGTTTATGTTTTTCGGTTGTCTTTTCACAGAATCCGTACATGAAATAATGGTAACAGCAACCTCTTGTGATTAATTTCAGAACTTCAATTTCATCATGGCGACCACCACAAAAATTCGACCTGGCAGCAAGTGGAAAACTGTTTTCATTGATGGCGTAAAATTTGACGATGGTGATGACGAGTTCGATGAATTAGGTGGTATTGAAGAACTAACAGATTACGAAATTATAAAATCCAAAAAGAATAAAAGAAGCCGAAAAGCTGTAGATGACGATGTAAGAACCGCTGTGACCGAACACGTGTTGCATCACAAATATTTTAGTATTCTTTTTCTAAATATTGTAGAGCAGCGAAGATGAAGATGAACAAGAAAGCGACGACACCGAAAAAAAAGACGTTTATGATAAAAGTACAAATAATTTAGGAAATTTAATATTTTAAACTACGATTAACGAAATTTTTTTTTAATTTTTTTGAAGAAAGAAAATTGGATAGCGGAAAGAAAAAAATTCGAAAAACCAGACCGCAAAAAGTACTGGCAACCAAAACTCGAAAAGAGGTTGGGACGTTGATTACAGATGTTAATTCAGGAGCTGAAACGGGTATAAAATAAATATTATTTTGAAGAATTAATGTTAAAAAAAAATTCATTCATCCAGACATGTCAGCATGGAGTAATTTATTCGTTCCGGAAGTCGTAATGCGGGCATTAACTGCACTTAAATACGAAACTCCCACAATGATTCAGTCAATGGCGTTACCGTCAGCTATTAGAGATCGACTGGATATTGTAGGAGCTGCTGAAACGGTAACATATCCGTAGGATTAAATTTTAAATTTAACTAAACGTAAGGTTTGGATTGTTTTAGGGGAGTGGAAAGACTTTGGCCTTCGGCATCCCATTAGTTCATCACATTTTAAGATTGAAAGAAGAAGAAGAAGGGGAGAAGAGGAATATGTATGCGCTTGTATTGACACCTACTCGAGAGTTGGCGATTCAAGTGAAAAATCATTTGAAAGCTATCTGCCAATTTGCTGACATTTCAGTAAATTCATAGGAGATGGAAATTTAGATTTTTTTTTTTAAACGGTTTCTCTTTTAGGTAATTGGTGTAGTTGGAGGTATATCCCAAGAAAAACAAGAACGGCTCTTACGTCGCAAACCAGAAATCGTGGTGGCAACTCCTGGACGACTCTGGGAACTAATTCAAGAAAATAATTCACACTTCAAAAACTTAACCCGTATACCCTTACTCGTCATCGATGAAGCTGATCGAATGTTAGAACGAGGACATTTTGCTGAACTCTCAGCTTTATTAGAAATGATAAACAGAGATGAAGAAACGACAAAACACCGACAAACGTTTTTATTCTCTGCGACTCTTTCAATTGTACACGACGTTCCTGGTCGATTAAAGACAAGAAAGAGGAAACAGCCACTTACCCAAAAAGAAAAAATAAGTAAATTATTTGTTTTATTAGTTAAATCAAGATAAATTTATTAATAAATTTTCGATTTTTAGATGAGCTAATGACAACTGTGGGTGTTAAACCACGTGCAAAAGTGATTGATCTTACCAGAAAATTTGGAACTGCGGAAAGTTTGCAAGAAGCAAGAATAAATTGCTCAAATAAGGAAAAGGTAATTTTCAAAATTGTACACATTAACCGTTCATAACATTAACTTTGTATCTGCAGGATTCGTATCTGTATTACATTCTAACTCGTCATCCAGGACGCACATTAGTTTTTTGCAACAGTATCGATTGCGTTAGACGTTTAAACAACTTATTCACACTACTACAAAAATCTCCAGTCTGTTTACATGCTTCAATGCACCAGAAACAGCGTTTGAAAAACTTAGAGCGATTCTCCACAACTGATAATGCCTTACTCATAGCTACAGACGTAGCTGCTAGAGGACTTGACATTCCTAATGTTGATCATGTAATCCATTACCAAGTCCCTAGAACCTCAGAAACGTACATTCACAGAAGTGGGCGTACAGCCAGGGCCTGTAATGAAGGGTTAAGTGTAATGCTGATTGATCCCGACGAAAGCGGGTATTATCGCAACATGTGCCGCACTTTAAACAGGAGTAAAACTTGGCATGAAATGAATTTATTCATTGTTAATAATTTATAATTTTCATTGTAGATGAAATGCTTCCTGTTTTCCCAGTTGATGATGTGGTGCACAAGCGCCTCAATCGCATTGTGCAAGTGGCGAGAGAGCTTGATCGGGAAGAGCACAGATGGCGGCGATTGAGTAGTGAAAATAATTGGTTCGAAAAAACTGCAAAGGAAATGGATATTGAGTTTGATCAAGATGACTTGTATCCTTTTGGTTTTGTTTGTCGATTCATGGTGTATTAAATTATTTTATTTTTAATGGATATTATCAGAGTTTTAAATAATTTAGGAGATGACCGAGAGAAATCAGTAAAACAAAAACAGTTGAAGTCCTTGAGGAAACATTTAAATTCGCTGCTATCGAAAAAAGTTGTGCCGATGGCCACATCAGTTAGATATCCATTCCAGTCGGGTTTGGCACCACGGTTGGACATTGCTAGTAAGATTTTGCATAACTTTATATTAGTTTGACTGAAATAATATTTTTCTTTAATTACAGGTGAGCAGAAGGCGGTAGATGTCCTTATTGCCGATAAAAAAATACTTCATGTTAAAAAGAAAAAGAGAAATTATAAATGAATAGATTCTCTCTAAAACTTTTTTTTCTTTTTAACTTTGATTTGAATGCAAATTCACATACATATGTACTGCATTTTATATCGATTAACAAGTCGATATAATCTATTTAGGACAATTTAAGAAAGATTATTATGACGTCAATATCGCAATACACCCAATTCGTTGATCAGAAAAAGACTTGCTGGTTATGCAATTCTGTTAACAACTTAAAGAGCCAAAGCTCTTGATAAAGTGGAAAGACAGGTTCCTTTCTAAAATGCGTTGAAACACGTTCTTTATTTACAAATTTTGCATGAAGAAATTTTTATTAACATAAAACATTTTTCACATTATCAGTCACTTTCCACGCAAATGGCATCGCCTATTCGCCATAGACGACAACTGTTGTCTTTGCTTCCTGAAAAACCACCGTCCACAATATAAACTTCAGTGCGTTGAATAATGTTGGCACTCACCTGTAATTATAGTGTCCCCTTCATAGTTAAAAGCACAACTAAAAACTTCATCTGAGTGCCCTTCAAGTACTTGAGTACATCCACCAGTTTCCGTTTCCCATAGGCGACTAGTTTTGTCAGCACTTGCAGTTAACACTCTGGTTCCTTGAGAATTAAATACAACCTAGAAAAACGAAAACTTGAAAAAGCATTTTTTTTAAAATCACAATAATTTACCTTAGAAATTTCGCATTCATGCCCCACCAAACTCGTATGACATCGTAAATTCCGCACTTCATAGATTTGCGCTGTCGTATCTGCGGATCCACTAACTATAGAATGTCCGCATGAATCAAAAGCCACATCCAGAACTTCGTCCATATGACCGTGTAACGTGGCAATGCATCTACCTGAAAATAAAAAATTTACTCTATTCTTTGAAGTAATATTTATAACAGCTCAACCTGTCCCAACATCCCACACTTTACAAGTCTTATCTAAAGATCCAGACACTACCAACGAATTGTCCCAATTCATGCAACAGTTACTGATCTCCCCTTGATGTCCAATCAATACCCTTGTTCGACTAGAAGTTAATTTTATTATTATTTGATAAATAAGTTTATTTAAATCTTTACTAACCTTCCAGTTCTGGAGTCCCAGATAGACACCGTGTGGTCAAAAGATCCTGTAATTATTTGCGTTCCTTGGCTACTGAAAGCGGCTGACACAATTTCTCCAGTGTGACCCTGTATGTAAGTAGTATGTAATTGTCCATAAAAGATTTATTTATATTGTTCGTATTATATTTAACTAGAAAAAGTGGTTTACTCTAATATAAGTTACATCTCTTATTTAGGGATTAAGATTAACTTTTTACTTTAAAGTTATAAATTTGAACACCAGTCTCCACGTCCCATTGTCTTGCTGTTGCATCCATACTTCCAGTAACTATCAGGTTGCTTGATGGGTTAAAACCCACTGAAACCTACAATAGGTAAAACATGTCAACAACTTTACTTGAAACTAAATTGTTTTATACTATACCACTTCTGCTGTATGTCCTCTTAAAGTGCCAACATTTGTTCCAGTCTGTGCATTCCACAGTTTGCATGTATTATCAAAAGATCCAGTTGCAATTTTATCTCTGTGCAGCAAAATCAAGATAATAGAATTTACAACTACCTTTTTTATAATTAATTACCCAAAAGGGTTGTTAAATGTAATAGCATATACGACATTCCTATGACCCTCTAGGGATGCGACTTCTTTAGCTGTTTGTGTGTCCCAAACTTTACATGTGCGATCATAACTGCCAGTAATGAATCTGAAAAATAATTCACAACATAACTGCCTTCAATTTTTTATATAGAAAATATACTTGGAACCACTCTTGTTAAACGCTACATTGGTTAACGGTAAAATATGGGTGCGCAAAACCTAAAAAAAAAAGTCAATAAAATAACAAAAATGGAAAATGTTGACATTTACGTGTAGGGTAACCTATGGAATTTACTTTGAATAACTTAAAACTGGTGTTGAACCCTTCCTGCATTTTTTCTTGGAGACCTTCAGTCTTATTAAAAAAAATTTTTTTTTCCTTCCAAAAAGACTATGATGGTAATACAAAGGATACGTAAAATAAGTCGTCGGACCTGCTCACATCTATTTGCTGTATTGAGAAATGGTTCGGACTGTACCACATTTTCGACAAAAGAGTCCACATTCGAACTGTGAGTTTATTAAATTTAATTAGTGGGAACAAATAGGGTTAATCTTACTTTGGTTTAAGGCCGAGAAGGTCAATAGTTTTCATTTTATTTCGGTTTTTTTCTTCATACTCAACTATTATACCTAGAAAAATAATTATAATTTGCAAGAATCCTAATAATAATTTTCATACCAGGAGGAAAATATCGTAAAAGAAAACGTTTTAACTTCATTTTTAAACGGAAGGATGTTTTTCATCTACACGTTGTAGAAATTCAAGCCATACTACATTATATTGTTAATGCAATTAACTGTGACGCAGGAAAGCTGAACCCGAGCGGAGCTTTGATAAACCAAATACAGTAAATCAGACAAACTTTTTTTTTATTAGAAATTTATTTATAACAGCATTTAACATCAAGTTAGTATAAGAATGTGTGCTACAGTTTGACATTAGTTTGATTAATATTTTTGGAAAAATTGTGCTCTAATTTTTTTCTAAATACAAATTGAATTATTTTTTTTTTGGATCCAAGTTCGAAGATTGTGAAAAGAAATAATTCAATCTTTGCAAAATGTTGTCTGATGTATGACGGGAAGTATCAATTCGACCAGATTCCCATTCACGCATACCTGTGAAATCATTGATCTGCAAAACAAAATTATAATTACTGTCAATTGAACAAAACAGCATACATAGCCAGTAGAAAAATTGGTCGGTCAACCTAGATATTATGATTTAAGTAAATTATAAACTCCGTGTAAATTTCATACACTGACATTCTGTATTCCTCCTCTCAGAGACACGGGTAACACTATAAACATCCATCACATTGTAAGGTGACCGACTTCTTTTTCTACTAACCATTAAAAAAATAATCAAGATTGTAACCTCAGAGCCTGGAAGATCAGTTGGAGACATAGTTGCTTGTACACTTGTTTCTGGTTGGGGAGGCGATTCATATTCCTCACCTTCTTCTGGTGGCGTCATTTCTTGAATTTGGGATACTTGTCGCACTTCTCCAGATGGTCTCTCCAGTGCAGGAACTGGCGATACCAGCTCCTGTTCTACAGATGTCTCATCTTCATCGTCCTCCCAGTCCCAAATATCCAAATCCAAATCTGATTCGACTAAATCGGCTATATCTATATAGTCAGCTGCAGCCAGGACTCCTGCATCTTCTTCAGCTTTTCTCTCCTTCATTAATAAATCTAACTTTTTCTGAATATTTTCAAACTTGTCTCTGCCCATGTAATCCATTGCCCCTTGTTCCCAATCTCTTTTTGAAATCCTATCTGAGGACAGTTTTCCTCGTTGTTCTGGAGATATGGTCATGTCACTGGGCTGAGCATGTGTAGGCTTTAATTTTTTACGTTTCTCTGCACTTGACTTCTTTGATGGTCTTGGTTCAGGAACCAAAAAACTTAGTTCCACAGGTGCCATCATATCCGCCAAAGATGCTGCAGCCCCTAGGTCGTCCCAAGCGGCACTTGTACTGGGTTTTTCACCTCCCGTATCGCGAAACCCTGTATCACTTGGAGGTCGAGGAGCAAATGAAACAGGTGGATAAGCGAAAGATGGTGGTTCACTTCTTCTCATTGGTCGACTAGAAACTGGCTCTGTACTTGGTCCTTCTATCACTGAAGAAGCTAGTCTTCGTGCTTGGCTAGAAGAACGTACAGGGCTAGCGGTGTCAGTCTGAGCTTCGATTTGAATTTGTTGAGAGTACTGAGGTACTTGAATATCATGAAAAGATGGTCGGTATGAGTAGGGTGGGGATGGAGGTAGCTCAGGAGATGAAGGTTTTTGAGGAAGTTGTAAAGATGTTTCTCCAGGAGAAACGACTGGTGGCATTCTTGTTGGAGGTGATCTAACTTCAGAATGGGTTGGTTCAGAAACCAAAGGAATGCTTTCTGTACTAGGGATAAAGGAAGTTACACTTAGTTCTGTAGCAGTATAGACGAAATTTGTTTCTGGAACAGTTGGCAGTTCTAGTGAAGCTCTTCTAGCTTGTGCCTCTTCCGGAGACACACGTCCTACTGGTTGCACTGCTTCTGGTGATGGAAGTCTTGCTGGTTGTTCTGCTTCTGGTGATGGATGTTTTGCTGGCTGTTCCTCTGCTAGCAATCCTAGTGCAACTCCCCTAGGCTCTGGGGATACACGTCCTACTGGTCGTTCTGCCTCTGGTGATGGAGGTGTTGCTGGTTGTTCTACTCCTGTCGAAACCTTCCTTTTTGGTAATTCTTTGACTGGTGAAGGCTCAGGTGCAGTAAATGCACTTGACGTGGGAGCTTCTGAAGTTGGTGAAGGAGTTTCTTTTAGTAAAGTTGTCTTCGGCACAATCGGTGTAAAGGTAAGTGCGGGAGTTGGCTTCTCAGGAAGAACTAACGCTATTGGTGGTGGTCTAATTGGAACTGGAGCAGGCATGGAAGTTGCTTCAAATGGTTGAAATATTGATGGACTACTGATTTCTGACGCAGTACTAACTGCAGAAGGAGAAGGAGCAGGTGTAGGAGAAGGAGACGCAGGAGTTGGTCGTCTAAACTTGGGTGTGAAAGCCATATCTTCCAATTCTTGCATGGCTCGTCGACCTCGTTCGGGAGTTACAGCTCTAGAAGTTGAAGGAAGATACGATTGATCTGGAGTGGGGGGTGGAGGAGGAGGAAGTGTTCTTGAAGGCTTTTCTCCTAGTTCAATGGGTCCCAAAAGGTCAGATCGGAAACCACCGGCTTCAGATTCGTCTGGACTCAACGTTCGAGGGTGTGGAATTTGTGATATATCCGGGATCACTGTGTGAGAACTGAGTGTTTGTGTCATGGATGCATCACGACTTAGAGTTTGTGGCATGGATGCATCACGACCGAAAAAAAACATTGGAATTTTTGTTGGAGAGATTTTTGGTTTTGCTTCATGTGGCGCAAAAGAATGTGGACGCGGGCTGGCCGACTTGATCCTTTCGGAGCGTACTATCCCTTCTACTGCAGCAAACCTCTCCGAATCCGGCTCATCAAATTCGGCTAGTGGAGGTGGAATGGGACCTAGTTTTGAAGCTTGAGAAAGTTTGTCTTGCAGTCTTGCTTTAATCCTTCCTTTGACTCGTGCCAACTGTGATGGCGGTAGTTGAGACAAATCTATAGTTGTTGGAGTTCCTCGTGAAGCTTCTGGAATTAATGGGGGCAAAGGAGGAAAAAATGGCAGGTAGTACGGAATTGAACGGCGAAAGCCCCGCTTAGGAGATTTAGATCTCGCTGCAGGAACAGGAGGAGGAACTGCCGGTGGAGTGAAAATCGGTGCAGGAGTTGGACGGGGAATTTTAAGTGACATATGGGCAGGTGCTGAAGCCAAAGGTTTAAAAGAGACACGAGGGGGTGGTGTTGAAGGCGGATGGACAAATGGCGGTGGTGGACTTGGAGGCGGCTGAATGAATGTCGGTGGCGGAGTAGGAGGTGGAGCATAAGACAGCAGTGGTGTTGATAACGGTGGAAGAATAAGTTTGGCAATGTAATAAGATGGCGGTGGTGGTTCAAAATAGACAGGAGGCGTTCGAAAAGGGATGTTATACGATGGCGGTTCTGGTGGAGTGTCTTCTTTAACGAATTTGTACTTTCGGTATAGATGAGGGGTTTTGGAAGCTTGAAGCATATTCCATACGGTGTTGACAGAACCATCTTCTGTAAGCTCATGGCAAATCTGCGGAAGAAATTAGTATTAAATATTGAATTTTTATAAATCCACGTTTTAAAAACAGCTGCCCTAGGGTTTAAGGTTTGATCTAATCCCATTTAATAAGCTCAGTAGCCACCTAGCGGCTACTGGGATCTTATAATAATGTTTTTGTAATCACCTGTGGGAGAGCTGCGTAGACATGATCTCGGAATACATCCAACCACTGCTGAAGAAACGGATGCTGTGTATTTGGATCCAAATACTGAGCTTTGAAACTCCCTTCAGTGTAATTCCAATGAGCTAACCACGGCTTTGGATGCCCAGTAAAACGAGCAATTTTCGTCATGCTGCCAAACCTAAATAATTCTTGCATGTTTAATCTTTTCACTACTAAGTTTTCACTTATTACTGTTTAAATGCTGGCGCATGAGTATAAATGTAGCCAACTACAACATTGTAAACGAATGACAACCGTTTTTGGATATCAGTACTCCAAGATTTGCCAAAATAGGAGTTTAGTAGTCCTTGTTCACCACCTGTTATATTAATTACAGTTAATTATGATGAATTATTTAATAAACGAATTATTCACCATCAAAACTTCCTTTTTTGTGTGCTAATCTTATTAAAGTATTGTAAGTCTCGTTAGACGGTTTGTAAACAAAAACTCCCGAATTAAAACAGTCGGGCCAGCCGATATCAGGAGTGGCCGTTAATTCTTCCTTGTTAAATAATTCGTCACAATTTTGTAATGCCTAAATTAGAAAGAAATAAAATTGTCTATAGTTAAGCTGCATATTCACAAAACATTGAACAAATTTACCATTGTATCACAGTCTAAAAACACGCATTTACAATATTTAGTTAAATTCCAACATTCAAGTTTGGTTAGTGATGCAGATAAATCTGGTCGTCTAATTCGTTCATCAGTCCCGTCCAAATATGGAACTTGCACAACATCGTCAAACGTTTTTGCGAGCAGATCCCTACAGAACTTAGTGACTTAATATACATTTATTTCTGTATGTAATTTGCATACCTGATTTCCGTGCTCAAGTCATCTGTCACCATTACTACAAGATTATGCTGTGTATTTTGTTTACGTAACGAATGTGCTAATATAAGACATCCAAAAGCGTAAGTATCTCGCATGGCTAATGTTACGAATGCTTGTCGTGTCCGTGTCATAACTGTAATTAATTTTAGATTTTTTTAAATTTGATATTTGCATTAGTAAATTAAACTTTAAACAAAATATCTCTTTTTAAAATTACTTTTTATAGAACTATTTAAGGTAACAGTCAAACTTGTAACAAAACTCCACGCGAGCCGCGCAGCGTGCCACAATTACGCTTGACGTACATAAATTATGTTTGAAGATTATACGTCAGTGTCACGTGGACGTGGTTTTACTGGTTACCATTGTTTTGTATTTTTAATTAGTACGAGATCTAAACTGAGGGAAAAAAATAATTATCCCATTAAATCACGACTTTTTAAAAAGTCTTTTAGGGCATTGTAAAACTTATTAATTTCTTAGCTTAAATGAAAATGAATTTTTTGGGCAAGGATAAGTAAAATTATAAGAAGTATAGTTTTTTTTTCGTGAAAGAATAAATACAATTTCTTTATTAATCTAAATTTTTTATCTTTCTAAATAGAAAAAAAAATTCAAAAATTTTATTTCTTTACATCTCCATCCAACATCTCTCGCCTTGTCTTCTCCACTTCTTCCTCACTCAAAAACACAATTTCGCATTTAGGCAATGACTTTTGCAACTCATCCGTACATTTCTGACGATTCCTTACTTCTGGTAAGTCGTACATTAGTAATTTCTGTAAATTCCTACTAATAAAGAAATTCAACTTGAATTATCACTTTAAAAAAAATCTCAGATTCACCTTAAATCTTTAAGACTCAAAATTCCCTGTTCAGTCACATTACCGCAGCTGGAGACTTGCAAATCCTCTAAAGTATTCGCGACTAATTTCAACTGACTTAAAGCTACGTCATCTAAGTAAGAACATCTATGAAGTTTTATTTTCTTCAAGTCTTTCAGCCCCTCTAAAAAAATAAAGAAATTTCAAATATTTATATAACTTCGCAGTATTATATTTTTAATCTTACTCAAGTGTTGGAAGCCGATATTCATAACGCATGAATCTGTGGCATCAATCTGTTCAATTTTATATTTCTGAAAATTTCCACTTGGGAGTAAATTGTAATCTCTTTGCCAGTTCTGAAAATCTTTCCATTTGACAAATGCGCCGCATCTTAAAAGCCATTCGGCGCATGCGCGATCGGGACCAACTTCTTTAATACGCGATTCATCTACTCGATTGAAAACTGAGTTTAACCAACCCCAAATGGCTCTTTTTTCTCCGGTTGATTCATACGGTGTTTTTCTAAGTTGCAGCACTTGCCGAGCTTCGTGTTGAATCAACTGCAGATGCAATTAGAAAAAATGTCAGTCATTGGTTTTGGTAAGGATGTTTCAACAAACCTTTCGGAACATGTTAAATAAGTGAAAATTGCCAAAATATGCTTAACGTAGTTGTTTATGATTAATCAAACGCCAAACGTTGATTCCGGCGTAATTTCGCCCCACCATTTTTAAAAAACGTGCCTTCAGTGTGTTGTGTTGTCAGCAGAGTGAGCTACTTGTAAGGTGTAGACCCTTTAGGTGTGACGTATTTAAACTACACTGTATTCATCGTAAATGGATAAAAGTGTTGTTAAGTGAAGCAGGCATGAACAAGGTACCCTATTAGAGATGTAAAAAACCAGATGCTATCGACTTAACTGCAATTTACGATACAATTAAGCTAAATCTTCGCTAGGTAACAAACGTACCTTTTCGAAAAAATTACTATTATCGTTTGGATAATAAAAATTAAGAAAACATTTTCTTCATAATAAATCTGGTTTTAGAGATTCAACCCCTCGGCCTCGGCTCCTACTACAGCGCATTCATGATTCTACAGCGTTCATGATGCTTGTTCTTTATCAAGTCTAAAGGTTAAATATTAGTTTTCTTATGAAGCAACACCTTCTCCTTTCTTCCCGGTGATTTCCTTCACGTCAAATTCAAACGGTATGGTGGAACAGTGCATTTCCTCCCGAAATACTTGTACCCAAACTTGTTTATTTATTACCCTTGTTTATTAATGTCCCATACTAGAAAAAAAATAGGTAAATGATATTCTATAAGTCGCACTTTAATTTCAGTTTTCTAGTTGAAACACAAAAACGACAAACTTAATGCCAAAATTCTAACTACAACTATAACGCGGTTTAAGGTTAACCTTAATCCCACTTTTTGATCTAATGATCATTTCCCCAGTGATTTGCAGATCGGATAAACTATCCAAAGATTTAACAACAAACGCCTGCAATACATATGATAAAACGATCTTCAACTCCATCATGGCAAACTTTTGCCCTTAAAAAAGTAACCAAAATTATATAATATTATCCACAAAAAAAAAAAAGTAACTGAAAAATTACCAATGCAGTTTCTTGGTCCTGCTGAAAAAGGTATATAAGCATACGGATGTCTACCATGACTATTCTCTTTTAAAAACCTATCAGGGTCAAAAGCTTCTGGGTTGGGAAATATATCTGGATCTCTATGCAAATATACAGGCATAATCATGGCTGTAGTACCAGCAGGAACTATATAACCATCTGGAAATTGGAATAATGGTTTTTCAAATGTGAAAATAATGTTTTTTTAAATTGCATACCAATGACTGCATCGTTGCGTAAATACCGAGCAAATGAATGAACAACAGGGACCAGACGTAAGGTCTCCTATAATTTAAAAAAAAAAATATTGGGTGCCAGAGTTATAAAATGAGGTCACTCGTGCAAATAGCGGTTTATATTCAAAATTAATAGAAGGTAGTCAGTTGTAATTACTTTTATAACACATTCTAAGAACTTCATTTCCTTAGTATCTTCACTCGTCACATGTCTTGATGTATTTCTCCCTATAGTATTAACAAATTTGAAATTATAATCACAAAACTATACGTTCATTTTACCTAGAACTTGAATAATTTCATTATGTACTCTCTCCTGAATGGGTGGATACGACCCCAAAAAGTACAAAATCCAACCAAGTGTGGATGCAATAGTATCGTGCCCTTCAAACGTAAAAGTGTCAACTTCCTCTCTAATATCAGCATCACTCAAAACTTTGCCGTCGTCGGAAGCTTCTATGAGCAAGTCAAGAAAAGCTAGACGAGACTGTTTACCAAAGAAAGAATCTTTCTTGTCTACACATTTTTCTCTTAACTTAAATTCTTCCTTTTTCTTTTGTATTACCTAACACAAGAAATACTATTTGTTAAAAGAAAAGTCTTTGAAATTAATTAAATGGTTTGACTTTATCTGTAAATGAGTGTAAGACTTCCAAACATTTTTTTTGTTCTTTGCCCAATGGTGTACGATTGAAAATCCAATCTGGCCATAGATGTAATCGCATATATCTATTGTAAAAGATTTCTTTGATCCTAAAAGAGAAATGATGTCATAAATTATAAAGTATTAAGTGGCTAGTAAGTAAATAGACCTAACCGTTGGGTTGCTTTGACATATGGTGAATCTCTATTATTTTGGGCATTAACATGTTGTCCCATAATGGAATCTGATTGGAAACTTGATTAAAGAAATACAATTTTATACATAGTTGAAGGTGTACTTACCACAAACAATATCTAAAGTGCAAAGTGTTAGCAAAGGGGCTATATCAATAACTGGTTTTTCTGCTTCTTTGCTTAATATCTTCACAAGGGTTTCTGACTGTTCATTAAAAACTGATACAAAGTCCTCCAAAATTCGAAAATGAAATGATGGTGTCAGTAACTTCCTTCTTGAATGCCATTTACTGCCTCCACTATATTTTATACAGAAAAATTGCATCAATACATGATGATTAAAACTGATGGTAAATGTTATTAAAGAAAAAACCTAGTCAAAAGTCCTGTACCAAGCCATGGTTCTAGAAAACTGTACATGAATGCTTTGTCAATGTGGTCACTACTTGACAAAATTTCCTAAGACATTTTAAATTTATTATTTTTATCATATTTTATTTAGTACAAATATCAAACCTTAATGCTGTCACTGTGATACAATGCCACAAAGGCTTCATTGCCTATCCAATATCTCACGAATTTAGGATAAGCTTGGACATAGGGTTTTAGTACATGCATCATTTCTGGAATACATGAAAGTAGACATAAGGATTATTTTGGAATGTGAAAAGAGTGTTTGAGAACTAACCTGCAGGATCTACATAAAATGTCAAAGCATTACCAATAATTGGCCAAGTGGGAGGTCCTGGAATTTTGTTAATTAATTTTCTTATCCTGGCTCCTTTGTAGTATTGCCAAAGAAGGAGTATTAGTATTAAGAAAATAATTATTAATAAGAGATGAGTAGTTAGGAATTGCATCTTGTTGGTCTTCCAACTATTCTGCAAATGAGTGATTGAGATTCCTTTCCTTGTAGGTGAACAATTGGCATTTGATATAGGTGATAAAAATATGTATTTTTAATTGGTTTTGGTATTCCAATTAAAAGATAGGTGCTTCCATTTCCTCACGTGACGAAATACACACCATACAAAACAATTGTTTTCAATTTAATCTTATCAATAGACTTTTTCAATTTATGTGTACTGATTGTTACTGCCTTATTTTCTATTCAAGTCGTCTGAATATTCCCTAGTCTATTGTAATAGATGTAAAATCAAGAGAAATTTTGTTGCCCTTGGAAATATTATGTTTGTTCTAAATTGATTGTATAATTTGGACTTGTTTTAAATGCAACTTTCGAAAGTGAGTGAAGACTATTTTAAGGATTGTTCAAGTGTGCCAAACGCCATTTTGCATAGGGTCACTCATTGGTGGAAAGTAAAGTTATATATACCAATGGGGGACGTTACTTGTGTGAGGGCCAAAGGTCCATGTGTAATTTAACCTCACTTCGAATAAAGTCTTGGAAGGACATGCCTCTTTCTTTGCTCTTCAATTAATAATCCACAAATTCTGACAAGGATGATTCGACAAATCTATTTATTTTGTAAATCATTTGCATGTGAGACACAAGACGCGACAATTTTTTAAGTATTTTTGTTGCTACAAATTACAAACCAAAGCGTTTTTAGTGATTTTCTTTACTAGAAAACCATTTGCCCATCCAATTATTCTTGGACCTCTCACGTTCAGTATAGGGAAGTCTCAGTCGACGAAGCATAGCTGGACCAACTCCATAGCCAAGGCCAAGCCATCCAAGAAACAAGCACATCAGAAAAAGACAAAACAAAACAAGAGGAGTGACCCCCATAGTAAAGGCAACGTACACACCATCTTTGTTGATCATTATGCAAGAGCGGCCACATTTGGGACAAAGTAGGTGTTGGCCGTTTGTCGTAACCAGATTGTTAGTGTTTATTGTACGGAGCTGTCCATTGCCTGGAAGTCCCATTTGGCCGACCATCAGCGGTGGTTTTCGTCTGTCCAGTCTGGGAAGTTTGCATTTTTGCTCTTCTTGCTGCTTTTCCAAGGAATTGTTCCATGAAGACTGCCAGTCTTCAACTTTTGCTTGAATAGGAACCAGAATTCAAAATTTTATAGGTAAATTTTCGGAAATTAATGTTACCATCATTTGATCGACTTGGCCCGTTCTCATTACCCAATATAGTTGAGGGGCGGTCACTTCTAGGACGCAGACGTCTCACTGCAACAGGGATACGACTTTCCCGTCGTTCTAGGTCGTCCAAATTATGTCGACTGTCTTGATAGCCATGTACACTATTGTCATTCTCTTTCATCATGTCATAAGATGCTTGTTCTGCATCTACGGGATGTATCGGTACTGCCTTATTCCGTAAACAAATAAATTTATACCTTTTTTATCCAGAAAATTTAGAATGTCCATGACACCAACATTCATAGATGTCGGATAATATGACGAAGACATTACTGGAGTGGAGTTATTTCAAAAGTAAATTGCAAATTAAATCGAAATTTTTATAGAGTTGTGGAATAACACCAAAATAGTCTTTCATTTTTCGTTGTACCTACATGCAAATCACATGGCTGAGCATTGCGCATTGAATTACATTCTTGTTTAACTGCCGCATACGTGATCATTGTTGATTCAAACAGAGAGACAAAACTATGTCATAGGGTAGCTCATTATTTAATTAATTGAACAAATTTTTAGATAGTGAAAAAATAGTTTATTAATTACTTCAAATTTAAACAAGTGTATAAAAATAAAGATAGTATTCTTGCTTGATTGGATTTTAACTTCTGTTACCTAAAATGATGCAATAATTCAGAAATATTACCATTTTCATTTAAAAAAATTATTTACATAAATTAAGAATATTGATAAAAATCATAATAATATCAATGTACAGCATCAAAGCTGCCAGAATGTATTCCTCTGGAGACAACTCAATCGATCTTCCTCCCATAATTAGTTGCGTATCAAATGCTAAATACTGAATTCCAACATTATTTTATATAAAAGGAAAATAAAATATAATCAGAGTTACCACAGTGAAAAGTAAAGCAGCTATAGCGGAATAAACCAATGACATAATTTTATGTCGGAAAATTATTGCGAACAAACCGAACAGGAGCAAAACTAAAGTTGCTACAAATAAGATCATTCCCCATTTTGTAAGATCGTACTGCCAATAAACGAATTTTATTGACAGTTAATAAACAATGTCAAAAATTAGAATTTTTCTTACTTTGGTTTGCATTGCAAATATGCTTACTGCAAATGTAACGAACGCCGTTATGCCAAGAGCATACATAACGCTCTCTGTTTCGTAATAACTTGTAATAGTTGCAGTCATGTAAGATTCAGCTGCAGTCTGCAAATATTAGAAGGAAGGAAAATGTATATTAGCAATACTAAAAGGCAATGACAAACCTAGCAGAATAAAAATTGTGTGTAAGGCTCGGAACCCACAAAAACCAACCTTACGTAACCAGCGAAAAGAAAGAAAGCAAAATCAGGCTTAAGCTACCAGGGCCATAGGCGACTAGACAACACCTTAATACAAAGACAAACAACTAAAAGCTTCCATCTCGCTTCCACAAGAGATCTCCAAGAGGAACCCTGGAGAGGACATGCTTTGACAGTAAGTTGGACATGCTTTTGGTACTAAAAACCAAAACTTAAGTCGTGTAGACAAAGTTCTAATGGCATTGAAAATGTAATAACATAAAAAAGTAATTACCACTATGCACAACATTATCAAATTTAGAGGAAATTTTCGTCTGTAAAGAAGGAAAAATTAAATGAATAAGTTTAATGAAATGTATATTTATACACACCTGACGCTTCTTACACATACGATTATAAAGTAGACAACAAGAAAAACAATCCTGAGTAAATGAAAATAAATAAAGAGTGTCACAATATAGTGTACAAAGTATTTTACATTGCCAGGAACATTAAAGAACTATGGGACTGAACAAACGCTTTGGTGTTCTTTCTGGAAGAAATTGTATTTATGATCAAAATATGTTAATTTCAAATTTTATTGTAAAAAAATTTACTCGTATAAAAATAAAGCAACCATTCCACCCGTGAACAAGAGCTCCACAGTCAAGATGAGATAAACCTGCCAAAAAGTCCAGTAACAGAATGCTGAATGGTGAATGATTTAATATTGACACACTTTGCGGATAAATTTTAGGCGAACTTCTTTCGAAGTAAATCCACCAGGAGTGATTGTCTCTTCAGATTTTTGAGGTGCGACTGCCACTACATAAACAGGTTGATCTAAAACGATAAATTATAACCAATTTAGACTAGACAAAATACAAAGAAAACCGTTAAAACCGGCATAATATTGAGGAGGTGGTTGTTGATAATATCCAGGGGGTGGTGGTTGTTGATAATATCCAGGAGGTGGTGGTTGTTGATAATATCCAGGCGGTGGTGGTTGGTAGTCAGATGGGGGTTGCTGATATCCAGCAGGAGGATTTTGAGGATGGACAGAAGTCATTTTGTAAAGCAAGCTAACTTCACACACAATTAGATACTGCGGTAACATTGTTTCATAGTTGCACTTTAAATTGCAGCAACAATACAGAATTTCTTCAATTTTACAGAGTGTATTATGTTTTTTTTCGCACTAGATGGTGCTGCACATTTTATGAGATTGTATGACGTCACAATCACGCTAAACAAAATTGACACCAGGTGGCGTCTCCTCACGGAACCGTCACAACTTCGAAAATGGCTCATGTTTTGAATACACCACAGCGTCAAAAATTTAATATCATGGTAGTTACTGTGATATTCTACACGTTATTTATTCTATCAAGTACGTAGCGCCTGCCTGATATTTCCTCTAATGCTACCAACCATAAAATCCTCTACAACACATTTTACTCCACTCAAAACATACATTTTTCAACCGAATTTTTAATTCTGCTGATTTAACTTCACTCAATTCTTTACAGATCTTACCGTAGCAGAAGAATATAACTCAGCGCACGCAGCTGAAGGTTGGGGACTACCTGATGAACCTGTTCAACTAGTCAGGCCAGATGATACACACAAAAGATTGGTTATAATCGAAGAAAATGTTCAGGTAAATAAATTAAATTGTGATCATAAATTTAAATTAATTTAAAATTTCTTTTGTAGTTACTCCATAAAATAATGGGCCCAGTCGCAACGATTGCTGTCGTTGGTAAATTCCATTCAGGAAAATCTTTTTTAATGAACCAGTTAATGGGGAAATCGAATGGATTTGGCATCGGGTTTTCTGTGCGCCCACAAACGATGGGGATTTGGATGTGGGGAAAAGTAAGAGTTTATATTTTTATATTTTTAATCTTTGGTGTTTAATGTGACAATATATTTTTAGCCAATGGAAATGACATTAGCAAACGGAGACAAAATGTCTGTAATTTTTCTTGATACTGAAGGTAGTATTTTATTGTGACAAGTACATAGAAATAAATCAATTAAAAATTTGTTATTCTAGGGTTCGCTGCTAATAACATTTCCGAGAATTATGACGCGAAAATATTCGCTATAGCAACTCTACTAAGCTCGCAGTTAATTTATAACTCGGTTAAAATAATCGACCAAGCTGACATTGATTATTTAGAACTACTTGCGAGAAGAACTCAGGTAATTGCTGGAAAAAATGTGCATCTTTTGTGCAATTTTTTTCTATAAAATTCACAAATAATGAAAAATAATTAAAATAAATTGCAAACTCTTAAATTTAAAAAAATATTTACTGCAGTTTTCCTTCAAAATATAGTTAAATATTTTTAGCTAATACATTTTTAAACAAATTTAACGTTCAAAGCGAAAATAAGAGAATTGATGACAGCAAGTCCTAAATTTAACAGTCAATAATTAATTCAGAACAAACTACTAGGCAATAACAATATTGGGAAATAGTTAATGTAGTATAGCATAATCAAACCAAGTATTACAAATAAACTTGGGTTACATAAGAAACCATTAGAGCTAACTAAAGATAAAGTTGGTACCGCATTTGTTTTCCCTAAATAAATATCATTCCAATAGAAACACAGGGATTCAGGTTCATATAAATAATGGTACACTTCAGGGTCTAAAACATCAATAGCTCGAGTCATTGCTAAGTGAGATGGGCAGGTTATGAGATGATCTCGGGCTTCATCTAAGTCGTAAAAGTACTGGGCGAGTTGTTGGGCATAGAAACGAATTGAAGTGTCGTTTGTTTGAAAGATTTCGCCCTTGTAAAGGAAATCGTGGTTCCAGTCAGACCACATGCTACAGTACGGAGTTCCCATTTGGATTTCTGCCCATCTATAAGAAGAGTTATTTCATTAGAAAATTATCATTTTGTGAAAATGAGAACTAACTAAAAAAAAAAAAGGTGGCTTTAGCTCATTAAAGGGAAAGCTACTTAAACCAATTTTTTTTTTAAAATACAGTTCCACCTAATACGTACTTATCGTATTTATCAATCTTGACAATCACATGAATCCGCCTGTATCCTTCTGTGCTGTACTTAGAAATTGGATCACAAATTCCATAACACCGAATCTCAATAATTGTAAATTTCTTCTCTGTAGTTCGGTTCAAAAACAACATTGCATTCTTTACACCTGATACCGTCTGAAAAGTCAATCTCAATCCTATCGTATCCCGAATTCTTTTCAACGTATCATTTTTCCTTATCAATTTATTTTTAAGACTATGAAAGCTCTTAATCCTCACACTTATGTAAACTTTTGTCCCATTAAATAATTCCTCCACATTTTGAACGAAAAATTCTTTTGGCTTCCTAGAGATAAAAAAAAAGTAGTTGTTTGCTCCTTCTTGCTAATGATTTAAATAATTACGAATATGAATGGATAAAATCCCGAATTTCTTGATCAGATGGCATAAATGGGGGTAAATGTGGTGGTGTCACACTTCTAATATTTTTATGTGATTTTCCTGATATTAAATCCCAGTCGATCGGTTCATCAATACTTCGAAATTCTCTCGAATGTCCTCCGTAAAGATCGGCATAGTCTTCATAGTCCTGGCAATTTAAGGGTTGGGGGTATAGGAAATAAATTGTGAATAGGATAAGATGAAGAGTCATTCTGAAAATAATTAAGATTGAAAATTAGTTTTTTTATAAGAAAAAAAAAATTAAAAATCGCAAAATTTAACAAAAATTTTGTACAGAATTTTTGAAATTAAAATTAAATTTCACTCGAGACTTTTCCGCGAAAATAAAATTTTTTATACTTACTTGAGTGAGAGGTTATAGGCACTGAGTGAGTTAGTGATTTGCAGGGCAGTTATATAGCATGTCTCGAACAAGGTATTACAATAACTCTACGATTGGTAGATTTTATCGGATTTAATTATCCAGAGGTTAAAAATGTTTTTATCACTATATTGTTTGTGAAAATTAGAAGAGTTTATTAAAAACGTGTTAAGTGTACTTTTTTTAATTTCTTGAAGAAACGAATATATAGTCTTTACGTTCCACGCATTTAATTTGCATAATTATTTATTCATGAACTTATTTTTTCCAGTTGTTTGCTTTGAGATCACAGATGTCCAAAGCCAAATGGACGGAGTTTAATCACGACTTATTGACTTTCCCACCTTTACTTTGGGTAATAACCTATTTTTTAATATTAAAAAATGTATTTTTAAATATATGAATTCATTCTTTGTTTTTATAATTCTTCATTTTATTACTTACGTGTTAGGTTGTTCAAGATTTTGTGCAAACAACAGATGAAGGTCAAACGGTTCGCGATTGGTTGCATCAGCTTATGGAAACTCATATTAGGGAAAACGAAGATTACGAAATCAGTTTACTCGGTTTAGTAAATCTTTTTGTTTTTATTTTTTTCGGTTAAAGAGTTTTATTACTTGCAGGAATTTTCAAATCCGTCGATTGTCACACGTTGTTTTTACCCGCAACTGAGAAACGATTGCTTAATGATTTGTCATTGGTAATAAAATTGTAATGAAGGAAAGGAATTATTTTTAAAAATAATAAACATATTTATACAGGCTGTAGAGGCTGATTTAACACCTGAATACCGTAAAGAAAGAGATTCACTTCTTTCAAAGCTGAACAGGGAACTTATACCTAAAGAAAAAAATCGTAAATTTTATTAGCGAAATTAGTAAATGGAAAGAGTATACGTACTGCTAGTTAAGAAATTTTTGGTTACACATCTGAAATGACCAGATATAAAGTTAATCTGTACAAAATTTTAAGTCTTACTCTTTGTAAACTCTTTCTACCAAAAAATGTTTTTCATAATGTCAATAAGCTTTTCTTTTTTTAGATGAACCAGTTACCGGTCCTGAAGTAGCTGCTTTATTAGAAGTTCTTGTTCTGGCTGCTAATGATGGTTCCTTGGCAGACGTAATTAAGGAAAAGAGAAAAAGTTTTTATATTTACTAATTGTAAAATGTAATGCTATAGGTTCCCAGTAGGTGGGATGTGTTCATTCGCCGGTTGGAAGAATCAGCAGTTGAAGACTGTTATAAGTTCTACGTTGCTGAAATGGAAGTCTTGCAACAGTCTTTTCAGTCTGGAGCTATTGATCCTCGTCGTTTGAATGTGAGTTTTTTATTTCAAAATTTTATATTTTTATTGATTTTATAATTTTCTAAGTAGACGTGGCATATTCAATCACTTAAGCAAAGCATGCGATTATTACATCAATTGCTATTTGGGTAAGAAATTTTTCGTTATTACTTTCATCAATATTTTAATTTTATAAATTTCAGATTAGGGGATGCAATTGAACAAGCTTCCCGTTCATTGTCCAATAGCATAAACATCGAATACAATCGCTGCAAGGATTTGAACGATAAAAAAATTCGGTTAAGAATTACAGAAGTGCACCACAAAGTTGAAGTATAAGTGCATTGAAAGGGTGCTATCGAATCGATTGAATGATTGATATTTTTTAATAGATGAATGTTGAAGATAAATTCAGTTTAATCCCATTACCGGTAACTTCTAAAAAACTGGCTGCCTTTACATTGGATATTTGGGAGGAATCTCTTAACCAGTTTAAATATGAAGCTGGTTCGTTGATATCTGCCGATGTCTTGGAATCAAACCTTGTGAATTTAAAGGTTAAATTTGTTTACATTGTTTCTGTACATTTAATAATACCTATTTTCTTTTAAGAATTTCGTTCAGGCCATTAGTGACTCTTACATGCTGAAAAACAAAGGAATCATTGAAGCAGTGCTTCATAAGTCCATGAATGAGGCAATTGGTAATAATTAATTAATTTTTACCTTCTGACAGAAAAGTTAATAAAATAGCATATATTTTTCTTTCAGATTTGTACCTATCAGAAACAAGAAATACAGAACAGTCTCCTAGATCCCAAGCGACATTTATAGCTATTGCTAACGATGCAGCTGAGAGAGCTACCGAGTTATTTAACGAATCTGTAGTTATAGCTAAGGAAGAGAGCATGTTTTCGGCATACTACGCTTTATTCAAAGTGAGACCTTGCCCTCTTTCAATATTGCGATTTAATTCGCTTATAGGTTGATACTGAGTGGTGTTTTAGACTTGAAATACGTATTACAAATAGTTTTGATAAATTACTAGTTAGTAAGTTCGGAAGTTGCAGAACTGTTTTCTGTGAACGACCAAAAAGACTGTTTAACTTTTAAGTTTTCGATGTTGTAATCATATTCAAGACACTTTTTTTAAATTTCTAGTCAAAACTTAATGAAGCCACAGTTGCACTTCACACAGAAAATGAGCAATTGGTCTTGATTGAAGGCCAAAAGATTGTAAGTTTTAACGAGTTTGCTCAAACTGATTTACAGAACTTACCTATAATGGAGCCACAAAACAAATTGTTCTATATCAGTTTCAAGTTTTTTGTTTTGCAATATCGTAAGCTTTTAAATCAATTTGCACAAACTCGAGTTAAGGATCCTTAATGACAGTTAATCTAAATCACTTAACCGTTATGAATTCCCCTAGATGAGAGATACGCTCTTAAGATTTGAAGAGGCTACGTCTGCTACCAAATTAGGTTTCCCCATCAATACAACTGAACTTGACACTCGTTTGCAAGTCGAGTCTGAACGGACAATGAAAACTTACAAAGAAGGAATGGCAGCTTACTCGCACTATAAAGTTGTCGAATCACTACCAATTACTTTAGAAGTAAGGAATTAATGCTATTAATTTTAAAATAATTACATTAAAAAATTTTTTCATAGGAATCGTTACTAAAAATTTCGGATCAACGGAAGAAGGAGAATGTTGAAGCATTCGCTCGAGAAGTTCAAACACCATTGAATACAGCTAAACAAATTATTGTTTTGTCTGCTGATAAATACACTACTTTGTTTAGTTTAAAGAAATACGTAAATAATTTATGTGATAACTAGTGTCCAAGTCAAATAACTATTTTTTTTTTTTTTTTTTTCAGATGGATAGTGTTTGTCTTTTGAATCTGAACGAAGGAAAAGCAAAAATGTGGCCCAAAAATTTCAAAGTTAAAATTATAGACCATTTTCTTGACACGGATTTAGAATTGAAAACGTTGCTTGATACTCGAATATCTACGTGGTCGAGTTTTGTTGGGTTTTTCCAGTGGTTGGGTTGGATTTTATATCTTACTTAATTCGTTAAGATTCTTTTTTTTAATAGTTTTTTGTATCCAAAGCATTTGCTGTAAAAAAAAAAATTTTATAATTTATTAATTATTGAACCCCCACCTCAGATATTATATACAAAATTGGAATCAATAAAAATTAGAGAGTAAAAAAATGGATTTAAGTTGGGTACTCGCATTGTGGAATGAAACTAACAGTTTTAATAGGTAGAAAGTTGTAGAAGGATAGGGCCAAAGCATTGTAATCTTCCTACTCCTAATTTAGAAGAGCTAGCAAAATGCTGCCTTCTGAACAGATTTTTATAGACACTTTTGTGTTAAACTCTTTCCTTTTTACCTCTTGCTCCTTGATAAAAAAATCTAACTTTATGACTGCCTAATACCTTTTCAAGTTTTGTGCACACTTTTTGCGTATTGCGTAACCATTAGTTTTATTTGCATGAATCCTACAATTCATAAGCTGAATAATTAAAGAGGAAAGGCTGTGATATCAAGCTTTGTACGCTTAGTAATATGACTTAAATTACTTTAAAAGCGTAATAATTACAGCATGGAAACATAGATTTAAATTTCATATATTAAACATGTATAGTCATATATGAAATTTAAATCTGTAGCATGCTACACCTTTCCTCACAAATTTCTTGATATAGTTGACATGTGATCTTATTAATGCCCATAGTGGGCGTATGTTAGCTCTCATCCGAAATTATGGCCAATCTCTTTATTTAGGATGGTTTCGGTTGAATAATTTTGACTTTTCTTCAAAATTTAATTTTCCTTTCTGTTTACATTCATCTGAAAGTATACTAAACTTGTAATTTATTTTCAATTTCTATAGTATTACAATTACAACACTGAATCATCTGGGAGTGTACAATTGACCATTTAAATTTTCAAGATTAATGATGTCATCCCTTCTATGCAAATTGAACAATGGATGGTTTGTCACTTCTAAGAAAGGGTGGATTAATTCAATGTATAATTTAATATTATGAATAACCAATTTGCATTGATAACAATTTTACTTTGAAAATTAATAGAAAACAAAAATTGACTAAAGTTTGTTATGTTAATAGTAAAATAACAAATTAGTCAGGAGAAACAATTGACATTTGTACCCTTTTGAGAGGTAAACACATCATTAGTGACGTCAAAGCCAGGTGCGGGAAACCAAACAAATTAATGCACAAACATTTAAAATATTTAATCAAACATAATAAAAACAAAAAGTTACAAGTTTAGTATAAAATATTACTATCATTGAAAACTTGTTATTAAATTACCAAATTGTGGTTAAAGGTCGCACTATCTTCTCAAAAAATCTCCCCTACTGGCGCATTAATACATCAAAACTCGCCCAAGTCAATTTGGGAGCGAGACGTTGAGGCGCCGTGGCCAAGTGGAGTCACGAGCCTCTCCTTGCTTCTTGCCCTGAAAATGGCTCAACAACAAGAAAGAGATTTAGTGGAACAAAAAGGAACTCATGTTGTGCACATTCGAGGTGACTCCGACTCAGATTTGGAGGCTCTCTTCAACGCCGTCATGAACCCATCGGACACCAAAGTGCCTCTTACCATGCCAATGAGAATGAGAAATTTGCCAAATTCTTTTTTCAAACCCCCAGAAACAGGATCGAAAACTCCGTCAAAAACACAGACGAAACCCGGCGCAGAGTTGTCGCAACCAAGTTCACCTTCACCAAACAGTACCACAGGTCTCCCGGTTCATCATTCCAGGGCACATTCCTCACCTGCCAGTCTAGCTCAGACCCTTGCCGCCCCTCAGCATCAACATCTAAGGCAACAGAGTTATGATATTACAGACGATGTACCTTTACCCCCTGGATGGGAAATGGCTTCTACAGGAACGGGACAGAGGTATTATCTCAAGTAGGTAACTAAATTTTATTTGTTTATTATTTGTGTGGGAAATATTCTTAGTTCTAAGATGTTTAATTTTTTTTTCTCAGGTATTTATTCTAACAAATGGTATTAAAAATTAAATACCAAAATGTGGTAAATGAAAAATAGTCGCAGTTTTACAGTACACCTGTAAGAATGTGACTGGAATTTATAGCCTTGGGGTTATTTCCCTTGTTGGTGGGCTAAAGTTTGACTAAAAAGGGAGTCTTACAGAGCCTTCCCCTTCTCTTCAACTTTCTCCAACTAGTTGAACTACTATTAATCATTCCCCCTCTTTCTTGTAAGTGCCAAGTGGGTCAGACATGGATATAAGTTTCACCTTATTTTACGTGTTCTGTCTTGGAATCACTTTTGAATAGACTATTTATAATTCATTGAAACAATTTTCCAGTTAAGTTTACCCAATCTTATTTTTAAATTTATAGTTATGATAATTATAGTTATGTAATTATGATTTTAACTTCGAAAATTAAATTTCAGGTTGAACTTAGCCTGTATGATTTATGAAACTCAGCTAACGCCATCATTTATTAAGATGCCTCACATTACCCATTGGAATAATACCAGTTGATGTAATTAAGTTCAAGTTGTTAGAGGTTTAGTTAAGAGAAGTCGCTGCAATTACTTTACATGCAGCCCCTCTAAATATTGAATTATGTAATCATGAGGTTATAAGATTTGTATATTCGTCATTTTTTTAATCCTATACTTTCAAATTATTTAATTAATATGGAATACATAAAATGTTGCTGTGAAAGTGAGATTTTTTTTTTTTTTTTTTTAGAAAAAAGTAGGTTAATACTATTTTAATACCACTAGACACAGCTTACTGGGCATTGCTAAAAATAAAGTCATTAGTCAGTAAGGCGCAATTTAAATTTTCCCAGTTCAAAATTAGCATTTTTATAAATTGAAAATTATTTTATAAATGAAAGAAAACTTAAAGATTGTCTTAAACTTTTGGACATTTTTTTTTTGTTGATAATTTTGCATTTCTTATTTAAAAGTCAAAATTGACTGCACCTACAAATACTTTGCACTGTTTCTTAGAATTACAACTTTCCTATTTATTTCCCCTCGCTAAGAACCCAAGGGAGCAGGTGCAGTAGTGGCATTAATTTATTGCCAAGTGCACGTCAGAGTGAACTGAAATTCGAGTAAAAGAACGTTAATTATTTTTCAATTAGGGGGAACCCTAAACATGGTCAAATATTTTGTTTACAGTTTCAGGGATTTACGACCAGTGTTAAAATAATTAAAGTTTTGAAGCCTAAATAGTCAAAAAGTGAAGGACACCAAAATTTTATCTTTTTTTTCATGGAGTACAGTCACCTTTAATATAGCCTTGAGTAAGAAGTTCTTCTTAAAAGGTTCAAGGACAAAATTTTTAACTTTATTTTCCTTAAATTTTAAAACTAAGGAAAAAAATTGACATGACTTGTCTAAATGACATTATAACCTCCAAGACATACAATTCAATTAATATTCGACCTGAAAGTTTTCTTCCTTATGTTGGTGTCACTTCTTATTAACATCACGTTTCAACTTTCGTGGTGACAATACTTATGTTAGGGGCATTAGAAGCGAAATGAGTTTGGATTTCTTTTCGTTTTATTTCGAGGTTTTTATTATTAATGCTATGGAAATGTTTTTTTTTTTGTTTTTTTTTTTCTTTCTTTACAGTTTTGAAATGTTTCCAATGAAAGATGTATCATTCGAGCGCATTAATTTTTAAAGGGACATGTCATTTGCTATTATGACATTATTTGTCGTTCTAATTTCACGTTGTATTAAACTGTGATAAAAAAATAAGTTAATTTGAATTTGTTATCACCCACACCACGAAAGTTTTCACAGCTTACAATAGTTGTTCTTGTTTGTATTTGGTTCCGGTCTAATCTACCAGACAACAACATCCGGTTCATATTTTCTTCATTTTGACATCTTATAAAAGAGGAAACAAAGCCTTATTAATGATAGAAGAAAGACAGAAAAAAAGAAATGAATGCGCCCATTAATGATCCCTCCTTCAATTAAGACTTATTAAACTTGACCCCCTTCATAAAGGCTCACAGTGGACCAAACAAAAGAAACGTAAAGTGTGTATGAAACTCAACTACTCAGTCATTTTTTAAGAAATCCTAAGGATTTTTATTACAAAACAATTTAAATAACTCTGGTCAGTTTTGGAGAAGAGAAAGTAAAATTGGTTTAATCTTAAAATTTTTGAATTATTTTAGACTTGAGATTTAAAAATTTCACATTTTTACTCAATTTTCTGTAAATAATGGGCAAAAAGAAACATCTTACCAAAATAAAAAAACGCCAAATGAAATTATTCTTATTACTAGAGTTAATTAAAAAATTTTGTATATTTTTAGTCATAATACACAAACAACAACTTGGGAAGATCCAAGAAAAAAGATGAGTGCCAGTGCCATAAATCTTCATTCACTTTCAACCACATCTACATCTCCAAACCCACCACAAAATTGTTTGCCAGCAATCAAGTTAGAACCTTTACCTGATGGATGGGAACAAGCACAAACATCTGAAGGAGAAACTTACTTCATTAATCACAATACAAGAACAACCAGTTGGTTTGATCCCAGAATACGTAAGCTGCATCACTTTTTGATTTTTGTAAAAAAACTAATTTTTGATCTCACAATTACTTCTAGCCATGCACATACAAAGACAAAACTTAACTCAGGCTCAAGCTTTAAGTATTCAACTGCCACCCCCACAAATTGGTAGTTCTGCAAGTGGTGTAGGTTCACAACCAATGTCCACTAGTCAAATGACAATCCAACAACGTCAACAAGCTGCAAGACTTTTAAGATTGCAAAGAGAACGTGAAAGACTCAAATTAAGGCAACAGGAAATTGCAAGACAGGTACAATTTCGTGAATGTGTTGTATGTCATGTACAAATACAAATCAAAAATTCAAATCCAAAAGTAAAGCAATGCATTTTGAAAGGTACTAGATAGGAATACTGTTAGATAGAGTGTGTGTGTGAGCCAATGGGCTAGTATCTGCTGATTCCTATCAATTACCTTGTAAAAATAGCCACAGGATGGCTTTCTGTTCGGTTAATTTAAAGATGCTAAATTTAAATCTCTAGTTTATCCTCGTCCTTAAAAACATAGATGAATCATGCAAATGTTTATATATGCTAATTTTTTTTTGCAGTTAAAATTGTCCGGAATCAACTCTTATAGAAGTGGAATTCCGAATTGCAACGTAATTATGTCTTATTTATTAAATTTTGTAGGAAATAGAATTTTTGAGATTTATTAACAAATTTAATATAAATTCCGGATTAAATTTAACAAATTGTCAATTAAAGTAATACACCGACGGCTGCCAAATAACGCAAAATCGTGTCAAAAGACTTTAAATTTTGAATATCTCATTTGTACATAAAATTTTAATAAGAATCAAAAGTTAAAGCTTTCATTGACAAAAAAATAGGAATAAGTTAATACATCATTACATGAGTCTAACGTACAATATTGAATTGATAAATTTCATTCATAATTCATAGGAAATGCTCATTCAACAAACAATAGGGGAAGGAGTGCCAACTTCACCAACAGGAGAATTGCCGCCTATAACTACCACAGGCTTGGACCCTTTTCTTGGAACCAACGAATTTCACTCTCGACAAGAGAGTACAGACAGTGGTCTTGGAATGGGCAATAACTACAGCTTACCTCATACACCTGAAGGGTATCTAAGTGCAATGGAAGATAGTATGGAAGCTGCAAGTGAAAGTATATGAATATATGATGGGGAAAAATAAGAAACACCAATTCTTAATTAATGATTCTTTAACAGATGACAGCAACTCAACTGCACAACTTAATGGTAGTGAAATGGGAAATGTAGACATGCAATCCTCAGATTTGAATGGTTTAGAAGATGGTAGTAATATGGATTCTGATGACCTGCAACCTAGTTTACAGGTTTGAACGTTTCATTGCACATTAAAAAGTTTTAATTTAAGGTATTCTTTTCAGGTAGAATTGGAATCTGACATCTTAAGCGACGTTGAGGCGTTGTTAAATACAAATAGAATGGAGAATGTGCTTACTTGGTTGTAAGTGCTCTTCAGGAAGCTAATTTGAGATCTATACGAGAAATCTCATGAATTGTTATTGGTTTGAAAAACATCATGATATCATATACTTTTGATGTTTGTATACCAATGCAGAACGTACCCAATCATAATGAGTCTTCACAATATGAAATTACATGCAATTCAGTCATTATTCCTATCTCAACTCATAAAGACACAGTCATCTTCATCTTCGAACTTGCATGGTTGCTGGTTGTAACTTGAAACTTTTAACTTATTTCCCCCTTATGACCCATTCTTGCATTGAATTAGTTCTGAAAACAGGCATTGTTTGGAAAGGTCGATACACGCCTCGGTACCAGAGACTAATAGCTTGCTTAATGGAATAACGGCAGCATTTTTTTATTTCATTATCACAGGTTTTTCTTTTGATGGGTCAGTGACCGAGAAGAAATTCTCAGAGCAAACTCCTCTTAGTGTTGCAATAAGTAATAAAAATGGTGGCCAAGTACAGTTTATAGGCAAGATAAACAACTTTGGCTGCTTGGAAATTTCATTGGTTCTTATTGAAACTCGATACGCTTTGATGCAGCTTTTATTCAACTTTATTGAACTTTATTACTTACGGCTTTAGTAATTTCTTGTACTATTAACTGCCGACCTCCTTATTTTTCCATGTTCAATTCGTGGGCTTCTTGCAATTTTGACCGTTGAACAGTATTTGTGTATTGAAGTACTCGCGGTGGTACTGAAGTTCGAATATTTTTCAGTTATAAAAATTGTTTGTTAGTATTTTTATAGTTTTACTCAAGTCTTCGTACATAGTAATTTTTAAATCAACTGAGGTCTTATTTCTTCAGTTGATACCAATGAATGTTACAACTGGTTATTTTGTATTTGTTACCCAAATGAATTTTTAATGATATTTTTATAATTATCAATGTTAATTCGTAATGCAATATTTTGTATCAGAAGTAAATTACTTCTGCGAGTATTTAGAGCGTTTCTGATTTATCTGAACAATTTTTTTCTCCATGTGTCTAGCTGCTCATACCAGAAAGAAAGTGGAGTCTATATTTACCCGTTAAGAGATAAAGTTAATTATAACCATTGGTTAAATTACTTATTGAAAACATGCCTTTTTATTGAAATGGGTACATTTTTAAAATATGTATCTTATCTTATTTTTATAAAAAAGTTACGGTGGCCCTGAAGGGTCATGTATGAAAAAAATAAAAATGGTAAAAAAAAAGGGTTCGTTGCAAAAAATATTTGTCTAAAAAAAAAATTTAAAGAAAAAAATTTTTTTTTTTTAAATTTTAGAGGGTGCGCAAATAATAATTATTAAATCTTATTAAATCACCAAGGCTCGCCACTGGCTAAAGAGGATTAGAAGAGTGTAGCCAGGCACTTACAGTTGAATAAGTAAATCAGTCCAACTACATAAATTTAAATAAGAGACTCTACCCCTTTTAATAAGCTTAATTACAACTGAAGGGAAAACAAAAAAGGTTAGAACAATCTGAACTTAACAACAATACAAATTATACCCGCGAACAACCATCTACACGTACGGTAAAGAAAAAAATTCCTTACGTGCAGATGATCGCCAACCGACAGTACAACACTCCCCCTTCCCTCCTCCACCTGGGTGCAGGTGTCCATACCTGGATGAGCACCCGGGCAGTTGCTCGAATTTACTTCGAGTTACTTTATAACAAAGAAAAAAGTCATCCACATCGAAAAACTGATATAAACACAAAGTAACGCTTAATTACTAGATTTAAAACTATTGGCGGGTATTAAGCGAGGGTTTCAGGTTTTAGTGCTACCGGACAGAAGGATTACTCAACCTATGGCTGACGGAAGGTCATGTGTGGTCATGAGTCATGTTAGTGACGGTGAGTGTTTCCTGCCGACAATTAGAAAGTGGATGGAACTGACTTTGGTGGTTTACTTATATTCACGAAATTAGGTTAGGTTGTCGGAATTAGGTGAATCGGTTGTCATAAGATAATCCATTTGATGAGCAGCTCAAAATGGCGACTTACAAAGCTAGCAAAGGGTGCCGCTTTTGGGTGAGTCCGGGTCGTTCTATTAGCTTGTGCACTCCACTTTTAAGCTAGTTTTACGTTAAGGTTTAACCGGACTGAGGGTAACAAACTCCAATTCAGTCCCGGTAGGTGAAACTTACACGCAAGTATTCGTTGCTTCATTTTAATACAGGCAAACTTGCTGCTGATGATGGTCATTGGCCCAAAATCAGCTTGAACAAACCTAGCAGAAACAGCGGTTCCACTGTCTATCCCTGTTTTTGTCATCTAAGTTTTGTAGTAGTGAATTGGCAAAATGTTTTAATGCGACCGAATTGATATTTTTATCGTCCATCGCCTATTACTTTACCGACTACGAGCCTTAATATTATCAATTTGTAGAAAAATCTCAATTCAAATATTCAATTCCGTAATTAAATTTGGCATGGCCATGTGAATTGACAATTGTTGTAGGACATCCGTTTGCTTAGGGTTGAAATATTATCGCACTTGACACAAGTCAGTCAAACGATTTTGGGCTGTTAACTTCATTTTTGATCTGAGAATAAATTAACATGCGTTGGCAGAGTTCTCGGTCTCACTCGAAACCGGAAAAAAAAATCAAGTACGAATCTGTTATTTATTCGATACGCTTTTACTCCATGTTGTACTGCCGGAATGGTGTCCACTTGATATTGCATAATTGTAATGTGTAAATAATATACTGTAAACTCTTAGGCTTTATTTACAGTCAATACAAATTTTAAATCTTTTCCACACAAGTTTTACATAGAAATCGGATTAGTTCGTCATTTTCTATAAATTCTAAAAAAAATCAAAAATAATTTAATAAATATCAAAAATTAACATTTTAACTTACTATAGTACGAATCTTTGTCTTTGCCAACTTGCAGAAAGCTGCAGAAGCTTTTACAGTGGTTCGGACTGGTCATTTCTATCGAAATTTCTGTGAGGCTTGTGCAGATTCGTAACTTACAGGAATCAGCTTCATCTTCTGTAATTTCACAGTCAGGCAAAGGGAAAATAAAGTGAGGAGATTCTAGCATGATATCTCCTTTATCTCTGACAATAACCCAATTTTGAAGAATATCCCATACAATAAAACACGGTTTGACCACGCGTTCACCGTTGTTAAGCGTAAATGCAGTAACGCGGTTCATATTGGAACGAGGTGGTCCATTTGGTCCCTTCGTATAAATCTCAGTACGAAATGATGCCGAAATTTTCTTCAAAGGTCTTGTCATTAGTTCTTTGTTCGCCTTGAAAAAAAAAAAATCAAAAATAATTTAATAAATATCAAAAATTAATATTTTAACTTACCGGAAAAGCAGTATTGACTTTAGACCTTTCAAGAAAACAATAGTACGACTCCTCGTCTTTGCCAATTTGCAGAAAGCTATAGCAGCGTTTACAGGCGTTCGGACCGGGCATTTCTATCGAAATTTCTGTGAGGCTTGTGCGGATTCGTAACTTACAGGAATCAGCTACATCATCTCCTGTAATTTCACAGTCAGGCAAAGGGAAAATAAAGTAAGGAGATTCTAGCTTGGCATCTTCTTTATCTCTGACGATAACCCAATTTTGACCAATATCCCATACAATAAAACACGGTTTGACCACGCGTTCACCGTTGTTAAGCCTAAATGCAGTAACGGGATTCCTTCGGTAATGAGATGGTCCATTTGGTCCCTTCGTATAAACCTCAGCTCGAAATGGTCTCCACATCTTGTTACTTAATAAAAACTGGATAATAAAATAAGTTTAAGAATGATGCAGTAGTAAAAACGTAATCACGTTTATAAAAAAAACATTATTAACTTACTTTGACAAAAAACGTGAAGTGAACTAGACTGGAGGAACGGCTTGTCGTGTCTGTCACAATAAGGATGCCGGACAGGCAGAGGCACGTTTTACACCCCTATTACTATTTACAACACCCGATAGGTAAATAGGGGGTGACACGTGACCAATGGCCAAACGCACCATGACGTCAAACGCGTCAGTAAGCGTAGGGCGAACGTAAGAGATTAAATGTGACCATTTAATCCCTAAACAATATGCAATCATATTTTCCCTTTGCATTTTATAAAGACTATGATGTTACCATGATATTCCTTGCGCTAAGGGGAATCTAGTGATATATCTTTTATGCTGTACTGTTTCAGTTTAAATACCGTCAGATTGTATATTCCTGAGACTGAAAATACTCTGAACCAGTCACAAGGAAGATGATAAAATCGATGATGTGGCAAAATAGACAATTTTGGGCATGCTGACCAACTAGTTTATTAAACCCGAAACGTTTTCATTGTTGAGAAATAGATTCCTAACTGGGAAACCCTCTAAAAAAGGGGTACGGAAGCTCGACAAAAAACCCAACCTTCATGAAACTTGAGATTGAAAGCGAATTATTCTTGTTATTTTCCTTTGTAATTTAATGAAAATTCTATTTGGTCGTTTTAACCCTATCCCCCGGGCAATTCATGATGGGTTTTTTTTATTACTATCCACTTTTGTGATTGAAGCTGGTTGTTTTTCAACTTAAGTCAGTCACAGAAATATCTTTTCGACCTTGTTACAAATAATTAGCGACCAGGCGACGTGGCTTTAGGTTCGACAGCGGTAGGTCTGCTGAAACTGTCGAATACATCAAACTTTAGCCGGCCTGCGGGCTTAACAGCTACTAGGATGTTAAAATAGCGTCGGCTTGCGTTTCCATTGTTTCGAGGACATTAGGGAACGTGACAAACTGTTCACATCCATCATACCGGTAGCAAAATATTTTTATTACATTTTATGAAAAAAATGAAAATTTTAATCCTATTTTAACTCCATACATGGTGTGAAGATACTTTCACTAAACAATATTTAGAAGTTGCAGCCCAACTATTAGCAAAGCAAACAAATTGTTATAAATTAAATACAAATTTCTATGTTAATGATATCACTCGTTCTAAGTAATGCAACGGGTTGTTTTCCTAGTGGCGTTTCCAAATTTTTCACAAAAAAGTGTAAGACATCAACGTCACATCCGCAAATGTCTGCTTTAACTTTGGTGTTTTCTTGCATATTGAAAGTGGCCGGTTTATTATTTAACGATGTAATAATTTTTAGAAAACGTTCCCTTAAAATAGTTCCGTCTCGTTGCATCTCTGCTGTTTGAATCTGATTATTCGTCTCTGGTTTCATTTTCTTTTCGATTTTTTTGTTTGTACGTTCAGTATGCTGGAAATAGAAGAAACACGTGTTAATTAAAATAGTTTAAAGGTTTTTCAAAGGAATCGTAACACGATCTCTGCTCCTAATGAAAATTATTAGCTTCCTAAAAACTTACTTTGACAACCGGCCCCAGCAAAGAAACAACTTGAAATGAACTGGGCTGGAGAAACGGCTTGTCGGGTAGCGTTATCTGTCACTAAAAGGATATCCCGTACAGGCGCGTTCCGGTCCAGTTCCACACGCTTATTGGGGGTGACACGTGACCAATGGCCAATCGCAAGCTGCGCCCGTGATTGCCCATGACGTCAAACGCTTCAATAAACGTAGGGTGAACGTAGGAGATTAAATGTGAGTGACCATTTAATCCCTAAACAATAGGCGTGGGAAAATATGATATCATATTTCATTTCCAGTTTTATTTACAAGAAAAATTCTCTTAAGTTATTGAAAAAGTACAAGTGTAAACTCTAAGTTTTATTTACAGTCAATACAAATATTAAATTTTTTCCACACAAGTTTTAGATCGAAATCGGTTTATTATTTGTCGTTTGTTCGCCATTTTCTATAAATTCTAAAAAAATCAAAAATAATTTAATAAATATCAAAAATTAACATTTTAACGTACCGTTATAGCCGTATAGTGGGTTTACACCTTTCAAGAAAACTATAGTACGAATCTTCGTCTTTGCCAACTTGCAGATAGCTATAGCATCTTTTACAGTGGTTTGGACTGGTCATTTCTATCGTAATTTCTGTGAGGCTTGTTCGGAATCGTAACTTAGAGGAATCAGCTTCATCTTCTAACGTAATTTCACAGTCAGGCAAAGGGGAAATAAAGTGAGAAGATTCTGGCATGGCATCTTTATCTTTGACGAAAACCCAATTTTGACCAATATCCCATACAATAAAACACGGTTTGACCACGCGTTCACCGTTGTTAAGCCTATATGCAGTAACACGACGGATATAGTAATAAGATGGTCCATTTGGTCTCTTCGTATAAATCTCAGTTCGAAATGATCTCGACATCTTGTTACTTAATGAAAACTGGATAATAAAATAAGTTTAAGAAATGATGCAATAGTATAAAAAAACACTATTAACTTACTTTGACAATCGGCCACAGCAAAGAAACAAAGAAAAGTGAACTAGACTGAAACAGCTTGTAGTGTCGCGTTATAAGTTATCTGTCACAAAAAGGATATCCCGGACTGGCGCGTTTCACACCCCTATTTATACCCGACGGGAAAATCGGGGTGACACGTGATCAATGGCCAATCGCCCGTGATTGCCCTGACGTCAAACGCTTCAATAAACGTAGGGCGAACGTAGGAGATTAAATGTGAGTGACCATTTAATCCCTAAACAATAGGCGTGGGAAAATATGATATCATATTTAATTTTCAGTTTTATTTACAAGAAAAATTCTCTACGTTATTGAAAAAGTACAAGTGAAAAACCAGAAGAATAGTGAAGTTAAGATTTAAAGTCAAGACGCAATCGAAATCGGTTGGTGTAGTACAAACAAATACGGTACAAAGTTTAACCAGTTTAAAAACTACAACACTGTTTTTTTGCTTTTCCTACAACTTTATACAATGAGTTTGGAATTTTTGTAGCTTTCATAATAGCCTCATTATTGTGATCTCTTACTATCATCATTCCACGCTCAAAATTAACAGTACACCTGTTATTCATCGCTTGATCCATCGATACAATATTACATGGTAATGCTGGTACGTACAGTGCATTACTAAGCACAACGGTTCCCTCCATCCAACCGACGTGAGTAGCCAATTCTATATCTCCTCGCCCAACAACTGGGAGTTCAGTTCCAGTTTCATAACAAGCTATAACAGCATTGGTTACTTGCTTGTAATTTATAAAAAATTCTCTTTTAACTGCCATGTGGTGTGAGGCTTCTCTGTGAAGGATCCAACCTTCGGCTTGATGCCACTTAGGAATTTTGGAGCAAAAACCTTCGAGTCGGCGCTCTAATTTTCCTAACGTTACCCTTTTTAACCCTATCTTCCGGGCAATTCGTGATGGCTTTTTCACGTTATTTTTAACACTAAACTCTTTTGACGTTGAAGCTGGGTGTTTTTCAGTCACATAGATATCTTTTTGGACAGGTTTTGATTCATTACCAAAGCTGACTTCAGTTGGTGGAGGTGAACTGACTTCAGTTGGTGGAGGTAAACTGACTTCGGTTGGTGGAGGTAAACTGACTTCAGTTGGTGGAGGTAAACTGTCATCAGTTGGAGATGCTCTTCCAGTAGATTCCTTTGCGTAATAAGAACTAGTCTCCTCAGATGGTTCCGTTACGACACATTGCAACGTATCGTTATCAGATTCCGTGTCCTTTGGAGCAACTATTTTCTCGCAACTTTTATCCTTTTTTGCCTTTCCCTGTGATTTGGTTGCATTTAAAGATTTGGTTTTCCCTCTAGCATAACTGACATTTTTATCAGTAGCCTTGGCCTTGTTCGTTGTCTTAACAGAAGTAACTTTTGTCTCTTTTGAGACATTACTTTTGCCACTATTTGTCTTCTGACCGTAAGCACTGCTTTTCACACTTTTCACACTTTTTCTATCCCCACTCGACGCAGAGAAAGTTTTACTGTTTAGTATTCTATGGCTTACACAACGTTTTAAGGGATTAACGGTTTCACCTGCAGATTTTTTCTGACTTTTTGTGGGAGTGCTTTTCGGTTTTTTGACAACAGGTATTTTGACAACAGGTTTTTTGGCAAAATCTTTTAAAACAGTTGGAAAATTTACAAGAGTAAATTTTTTCACCTCATTTTTAATTTCGTCTGTTAAGTCTTTTTTTAGTTCAGCAGTACTTTTTTTAATAGACGCTTCACTATCAGAGTTGTGAAGGATTTTGAATTTCTGAACGCTAGGGGTCTTTTCAAGGGTATTTTCAGTCATGGTGCTTTGTTCATTGGTAATCGGCTTTGGACTGCTACTATTTCTTTCGGTTTTTTTCTCGATGGTTTCTGCAGGTTTGACACCCTCAATCTCTTCTGCAATTCCGCATTCAGCTTGAATTTCATATTCATTCAGAATTAGTCTTGTAATTTTCGAAAGGGGTAAATCTTTGTAAGATTCACACATCTTTTTAATGTAACTGTAACTTGTTGGAAGTCCTAATAAAAGGGTCCAAGCAATGTCGTCATCAGTCAGACATATACCGACAATTTCCAGGCTCTCAGCAAGGGAAATGATTCGGTTAACAAAATCAGGTACAGATTCATCATTATGAATGCGCTCTCGAAAAAAATCTCTACGTAATTGAAATAGCTTCTTGGGAATGAGTATCGAATTTTCAAAATCGTCTGGCGTTACATTTAAGCTGTTATATAATTCGATGGTATCGATGATTGGTGATAATTTTCCTTTGCTGCGAGGGGCTGCAGCACCATTCTCTTGTATTAAAAGTTTTTCACAGGTGGCTAAAAGTGTCCTTTTTTTTTCGTCTACGTTTCCTTTGCATTCTTCTATACGTGGAAAGGTGTCTTCTTCTAAATTTTCCACGCAATTGGCCGTTACTTCTGGTAAAACACCGTCAACATCAGCTAGTGTCACTGTACTGTCATCTTCAGGGCCTTTTAGTTTTGAAAGTGCTTTGATCACGTTTTCAGCTAATTCTTTTTTGCAGTTTATTACCATAACATCATCTGGTGTTATTTCTTCATTGCTTTCAGACAATATTAAAAGCTCATTATCACCCAATAGTTCATCTTTGCTCTCAAGGGTTATCACGGAATTAAGTATTGACTCGTCATTGCTATCGAGTGAAATCGTATAGTTCTCTCTTACGACTAAGCTTACTCCATCAGTTGTTGTAAACGTTTCTATTGATTCATCTGCAATTGCTATTTCTAAGCTGCATTTTTCGGAAAAATTGAAAGGATTTACTTTACATGAATTGAAATAGAATGGTACTATACCGTCTATTTAAACTGTTGATAGAATCTTGGATATTGGCTTCTAACGCGGCAATTCGTGGCTCGTCCATACTTATAGCACCAAAAGAATCGAAAGACTGCTCTGATGAATTTTCATAATCCTCTGGCTGCAATGCAGTTTTCCACGAGTCATCTTTACCAATAGAAAACTGATATTTAGTTTTGAGTTTGACATATAAAGCAAAGATTTGCTTTTCTTACCATCGTCTTGATCTGAACTATTGTCCCACAGAGACTCTTTGATTAAATAACGCTTTCTAGTGAAAACACTTCGCTTGTGACTATCAAAGTCAGGGTCCGATGCTGTCTTTGCATTTATTTTTGGCATACCCAACAACATACTATTTGATCCGATGGATTTGGATTACAGACCCGGACCTTGTAAGTGAATAACTAAGGTTATGTTGCTTAAAAAAATTTAAAAGGTTGATAAAATGTTTTAAAAATTTTCACTCAACCATTTTGGAAACAGATTTGGATTGTTGAATTATATAATTGCGAAAACAATGTGTTGGCAAAGTCGTTTATAACAATTGCAAAAAGCCAGTATTGTTACAAACACACAAACCACAATAAACCTACCACCCAGCACTAATCAAAAATTGAAGTTCAAAGTTGAAAAACAAACAAACCTTTCTTCCCTTATAACCCATTTAACCCATTTCAGCATCAATTCATCTTTACAAAAACTTAACAGGCAAAGTTTCGAACTCACAAACCCCATACAACAACATCCACACAGCAAACAATCCTAAAAACCCACATTAAAATTAAATTGTTTGCACAAGAAAGACCAAGTAAACTGTGTGTTTCATTTTATTTGGTCATATTTGGCATCTCTTGTTTAAATCTCACGACTTTGTATAGATGGACGCCCTGCTCACTTGGCTCAAAGTTTACATTTTGTCATAACACTCAATAATTTGACTTTAATTCTGCAACTTCCACTATAATTTTATGATTTCTGGGATTAAAGGCGTCTGGTGTGTATACCTTTTTCGGTGACCCCTACTCTCTTTTCTTGGCCTCTCAAAGCAGTCGTTGTTTCACATCCAAGTTATTCATAATTTTCACGGGCTCTTTTGTAATAGTATTCAAAGGATGAACATTCTTTTTGTTCCAAACCTCGAACAGATTTCAAAAAATCAACTTTTTTAACAAAATCATTTTATATACATTTTACACACATTATTACAATTTTTAAAAAAATTACATTTAATCGACTTTGCACTCTATTTTGAAAAATCCATTTGCTATAGGACTCGCTTTTAGGAAAACAACATTTTTTTCATCTTTCATTTTGCACAGTCCATTTTTGTAAAATATTTCACATCCTTTAGCTTTTGCTCGTTTCACCGAGAATATATTGCATGGCAATTTTGGAACATGAAGAACATCATTGAGCCAGACCTTTTCTTCATTCAAACCAACCTCGGTTTCAAGCATAACATTTCCTATTCCGCATATCACGTAACGCACATTGCCAAATGTTACTTTCATGGTTTGCTTTTTGTAATTTTTCAATACGTCCTTGCTTACAGCCATGTGATAAGTTGCATCATTATGAAGAATCCAATCTTTAGAATTGAACCATTTGGGAACAACAGAACAAGTTGGCACTTCAACGATGTCAAGAGTAGTGTTCAATTCATAGTTGATGAACCCAGTTGATTTAGTTGCAGCTTTCGCTAATGTCATTTGCTCAATTTGAGGTTCTGTAGGAATTACATTAACATTTGAAACTTTATTACCACTAGCAGCCAGTCGTTTCGTTGAAGCTCTTTTAATAATTTTTTTCGGATTTTCACTTTCATCACTGTCCTTATCAGTAGTTGTACTTTCAATTGCAGATTTCGTTTTACTGCGAGTTGAACCCTGATAATCAAGCTTCATTCCACTTGCAGATTTCATGTTGCAATCCGATTTTGGTTTTGGCTTATTTCCAGATTTATTCGAATCATCTTGTAGACATTTCCTGTCCATGTTATTTTGAAAATGTACACCCCTTACAAAGTTTACAGAAACTTGTTTATTGTCTCTAAAACATTTAGTGTCAGGCCTTATTCCCCTTCCAGCACCAATCTTTGTTTCTGGTGACACTACCCTTGGACACATAACCGTCTTGTTGCATCTGCTTTCTTTGGTAAAATTTTTTTTCGCTGTTTTCAGCTGGTTACAGAGGGATGTAATTCTTTCAGTAGGACCAACATTCATATGAGACTGAGACTTGATTTTGCCACTATTGTTGTTAGATTTGATTCTTCTAGGCGAAACATTATGGTGATTGGATCTAATTCTGCTAGTGGAATTACTGTGGTTATTAGAGCTGAGTCTGCTAGCAGAGTTACTCTTGTTCCTGAGCCTGGTGATTGAACCGCCACGGGTTTTAGGTAACATTATACCAGCAGAGATGTTATCTGTGAATGATCCGATAATTTCCATTGGTCTTGATTCTGCAGATTTAATGTCTCTAGCAAATTTAACTTCATTGACGCGTCTAAATTCTCTCGCTGAACTAACTTTCTTTAATGATAAAGAATATCTTGAAGAACGCTTTTGTTTGATACTGTTAATATCATCTGCGGAACTTATCCCTTTGGTAGACAAAATGTCCTTAAATGGAGGTCCCTCTTCCCTAGAAGAAACACTTGACTTTTCAAATACGTTAAGTAACTCGTCAGAACTAATTTCTTCAGCAAAACTAAATTCTTTTTCATTATTTTTTTCTTCAAATTTTTCTTCAACAGTTTCACTGTCAGTGACCGTTTTCTCATTCTGATCTGTACCATGATTTTCATATTCATAAACGATCAGTTTTTTAATTTTTTCTAATTTCATCCCTGGAAAATTTTCGTACATTTTTCTAAGATGTTTATAACACTCTGGAAGCCCTGATAAGAGCACCCATGCAATATCATCATCTGTGAGATTAACTCCAAGTCGATCCAGGCTCTCTGCTGCAGCCAAAACACGAGTAAGAAAATGTGGCACAGTTTCGTGACCACATAAATGAAGTCTGAAGAAATTCTTACGCAAGTGGAATACATCTTTCGAAACCACTTCTGGAGTATGAGTAAACTGACGTTCTCGCTTAACTTTACTGAGAAATAGTCTTTTAACATCTGGCGTCAGAGTCTTTATAATCATTTGCATGACTTTATTTTTTTTGGTTTCATCATCATCTAGATTTAAAACGGTTTGCCACAGACCTTCCTGCTTAAGAAGACGCTTCATGTTTGAACACCACTCACTGTAATTTCCAAATCCTAATTTCGGAAAGTCAAATGACTGGTCAGTGGCCTCAGCCATTTTGACAAGGGAGGTGATTTAACACTGAATTGATAGGTAGCCACTAGTAATTTAAAAAAATTTCAAAGGTTGTCGTATTTTCTGTTTTTAGATCAACCTTCACGTTGCACTGCTTATTATTTAGTTAATTGTGACGTCACACCACAGAAATTATATCAACTGTTATAATATCACATATTGTTGTGGGATGATTGCACAAATGACTCCAACGCCACAGGTGCTAATTTCGCAAACCAGAAAAGGATAAAAACTTAAAAATTAATTCAGTATAATAAACATTACGCAAAATTACATCCAACGAGCCGAGTAAAAAAAAAACAAGAAGAAGAAGAAAAATAAAGCGTAACGCCACAAGCGGCAACTAGGGTCATACGGGGTGCGAGGCCTCACTAAGCTACAAAGCCAAAGCAAAACCAAATCATATACCAAAAGCCAAACCAGAAAACAAACTACAACGAATAACGCATACCAGACTTTGATGAAAACCTCAAATCACCAGACCTCCCCAGCACAACATCCAACAAGCCTACAGTAACTAACCTCACAACAGCAAACGCAAACGAGCAAACCTAGAACACTCACACAACAAATGACGAATCCACACACACAGAGGCGCAGGCTCACCCAACAAAAGATGCTGATGCGTCAAACGAGAGTGGCCAATACGCAACCGGGCAAGACAGGACTGATCCCAACGAGCCAAGAAAAATCAAATTATGAAGGATTTGATTTAAAAAAAAGTAAACACCAGTGACATTTTACTATTTTTATGTCTATTTTTGGTTAGTAAGCTTACATTGGTTTTATTTTACGTATACCCCAATCTCCTGATGAATTTTTATTTTAAAGTTTTTATAATTTTACAATTGATTCAAATTCGTCTGCCTATGACTCTGTACAGACCATTTCTCATCATACTAGCTTTCAAAATCACCAATCCGTTGCAGTCTCTCACAACGCAAATCCCACTTTCGTAATTCAAGCTGCAGTCACTTTGCTCAACTTTTTTAGCCGAAAAGATGTTACACGTCAATCCTGGCACGTGAAGCACATCATCTAGCCTAATTCTGCCTTTCACTGAATCGATTTGTGTAACCAATTCAACAGTTCCACGACCAATCACGGGCAATATGACCTCATCTTCCCAGAATGTCACCATCATGGGGCGTTTTTCTTCTTCATATTCCAAAAAGAGACTTTTCCTCACAGCCATGTGATGTGTTGATTCACCACAAATGATCCATGTCAGTGCATTGTAGCACTTGGGTATTACAGAGCAGAACGGTTTGTTGTAAAGTTTAAATTTTTTCCTTTTCACAACTGGCAGAGTTTGCTTCACTTTTCTGTTATTAGGGCCTGTAATTGCTTTCGCTTCCAGTTTCTTTAAGCCGTCACTGAGGTATGCGAGTTCATCTTCTACTTTGTACTCTTCAAGAATAAGGTTTTTTACTTTCTCAATTGTCACTTCACATTCTGGCAACGTTTCATAAACTCGCCTCAAGTATAAGTAAGGTTTAGGAAGTCCTGACAAAAGAGTCCAAGCGATGTCGTCCATTTCTAACTGTACTCCGATCAACTCAAGTTTTCTTGCAAGGATTAGGATGCGGTCGATGTATTCTGGGATCGATTCATCACCGTCACGTATGTGTTCATTTAGAAAATCTTTATGCAATTGGAAGATTTTTCTCGGGGTTACAAATCGCTCCCTACGTTTTCCTAGTGTTGCAACCTCCATTAACAATTTTTGTACCTCAGGTTTTATGCTTAGGTTCAGGAACGTTAAGGCATGTCTTTTTTTGTCAACGTCTTGACTGAAAATTGCGTCCCACAAGTTTGTTTTCTTGAGCAATCGTTGCATGTTGGAACGCCATTGCTCGTAATTTCCGAACCTTAATTTTTGAAATCCAAATGCTTTATCATCGTTCATTTTCAAGGCTGTGGTCCAAACGTCTGGCGAGGTATCCACTTTGTCGTATGTTGTGAGGAGACGTTACCCACTTAACTGATTTAAAAAATTGAAGGTTGGTAAATGTTTAGAATTTTTATCCAACCTTTTGGTTTATATTGTCTTTGTTGTACTTGACGTCATGGCATGTGCGGTAGTGACGTACGTCGTTGTTAATTAGTACGGAGCACTGGTAGTTGTAGACACTAAATTAACCACAAATGATTATAAATTGTCGTGTGCAGTTCAATTTAAAGTTTACCATAACGCAGCGACTAGATACTAATCTTGTAGTTCAATAAAACGGAAGTAAATATTACAGATAAATTGCAAAAAAACTGCAATAATCTTTCTTTAAGTCACCAGCATCGGTGGTTCAGTGGTAGAATGCTCGCCTGCCACGCGGGCGGCCCGGGTTCGATTCCCGGCCGATGCAATTTTTTTTTTTTTTTTTAAAAAAAACAGAAATTTTGAATAGACAAAAACTGTATTATTTAATTAATTTTCTACAAATTTATTTTCTATATTTTTTAATTATACAAATGAATTAAAAGGGCGTAGTACTACATCCTTTACCAACTAATTGATACACACCATTTTGCATATAAGTGCCCTTCATGAACGGTACATTTTGGTCGTCATACACAACACACATTCCATTGCTATACGTTACTCTACATCCAGAATGCAAAATATTTTTAACTGATATTACATTACACGACAACGATGGAGCATAAAATACCCCAGTCAACAAAACCTTTCTCTCTACGGAGTCAACCTTGGTCGTTAACTCAACATTTCCTTGCCCAATAACTGGAAAAACAATAGTGTCTGCGCCACATTTTACGTGCACAAAAAAACGATGCTGCTCGTAACGTGAAAAAAACTTTCTGCTCACAGCTATATGATGTGTCGCTTCTTTTTGAATAACCCATGCGCTGCTATTATAGCATTTCTCCGGTAATGCAGTACAATAACAAATTGGAATTCCACTGCAATCAGAGTAAATTGTGTGAACAGGTCTAAGATACCTTAGAGTTTGCTGAATTTCAATGCGTGGGGTTTCATTACTCTTTAAACTCTCATCTATACTACTATCTGACAGTCCATTCTTTTTTATATATTCACTCAATATCATTTTTGTAACTCCCTCCAATGTCACATCCCTCTTTGGTTGAGCATAATACCACTCCTTGATATCTCCATAACTTCTTGGCAGTCCAGATATAAGATTCCAAGCAATGTCACTATCTTCGAAAGTTAAACCAAGTGATTGAAGGTTCTCAGCTATGTCTGTGATACGTCTCACGTATTTTGGTACAGATTCTGCAAGACCTATCGTTAGTCTTAAAAAGTTCTTTCGCAGATGGAATATTTTTACCGGCTCTATTTCAGTTTCGTGCGATCCGTCCATAGAGTTAATAGTGTCTAGCAGCATTTTTCGAGCGTCGCTTTTTATGTACATGTTTACAAACAACCAAGCGTTTGTGACTTGATCAGCTCTTGGATTAAAGACATTTTCCCATAAACCTATGTTATTGAGGAAGTGCTTCATGCTGGAACACCATGTATTGTAATTGCCAAATCCTAATTTCTCAAATCGGTACTTTCCAAAGTAAGGCATATTTGGGAGATTCATATAAAGATATTCGTTTTTTTGTCCACTTTGATATTGACGGTTGGTTTACTTGTCTGTTTGACAGGAAATTTAAAAAAAAATTTCAAGGTTGGTAAAGTTTTTACTTTTGAATTCAACCTTTTGCTTATTTGTTCCTCGTGTCTTTGACTTAATATTACGTGCACAAGTTTTGTTTAGTTCCAATTTATGCTACTTGAAGTAATAAATAACATTAGCGCCAATAGTGGCAAAAAATGAAATTAAAATGCTTCTTTTTTTTGTATAAAACATTTATTTACAGTTTTGCCAGTAGAGAGCGCGTGTAACTCAAAGCTGCTAAACAACTTTACCACCATTCACCAAATTGTCAGTGGTATGGTAACCATAGACTAAAACTTAGGCCTTTGCTCTCTTAATAATTAAAAAATTAAAAAAAACTCTTAATGTGGATTTTCCACATGTTCCATATAAAGACTGTATATCTATGCAAGTAACAAAGTATGTTCTCAAAAAAATTATTTTGTTAACAACCATAGAAAACAAATTCATGTTTTCATTATAATCTAACATACAGTATTTGATTCTTGAGTGATAATGAATGACGTCAAACATAATTAGAATTTTGCGCAACATGCTAGAGCATGCGCATAGCTATACTAATTTCTGATTGGTCACTGAGCGTAACTCCGCCCTTCTTCCTCATTCTCTGATGGAGACACTGAAACCCAAGCACACGTAGACCGACGGTCCCGAAAAATCATGGAGCTGGCAACATTTAAAATGGTAAGGGACTATCTAAATACATATTGGATGTGGTTTTAGAATATTTTTTAAACTTTAGATCGTTTCTTTTCTTCGCATTTTGGATGAGAACCTTGCCTAAATCTGAACGAGCGCTTCCAGGACAACTTCCATCATGGCTACCAAGCTCGTCTTTGTTCGTAGAAGTAGTTCGTCGGGTTTCTGCAAATTTCTTCGGATTTCTTCGGATTTCTTCGATGGTCGTACAGTTTCTACTTAGTTCATGCAACTTAATCAATAATTTGCGATTTCAAATTAATTATTTAAAGTCTAAAAATGAGGTCGGATTCTATTTTGTTTGTCTGCGGTTTGCGAGCGGTTTGCGAGTTCTAATTTTTTATTTTCAATAACAAAGATGTTTTCAAAACATTTTTCTATACAAAATTCCAACTGTTAACAACTTGAAATTTATTTTAAAATCTATTCAAGAAATTTTACATGAAGGCAATTTCTAAAGATATACAGATTATCGGATTGTGGTATTAAGGTAATAAAAGGTGGTGATACAAGAGGGGCCTAAACTTTGAAAACACGTAGTGAAGGAGAGGCTGCTCGGCTGGGTGGCCGTTTTTACTTCATTACGCAAGTAAGAGTGGGTCCAATCGGATTTTTGAGGGCGAACCAACATTGCACTTTGTTGGGCCCTCGTAGGTGAAAAACCAACCTCAAAAATCCGAATAGCTATCCTTGATCACCACCTATTGATCCCCGCTTTTAATTTAATTGTAAATAAATGTGGCCCAAGAAGAGGTATTCTGAGTATACACCTAGTAAACTTGTGACCACTGTAATTATTATTAATTTTAACTTTCCCCACTACGGATACCACAAACTATTTGTATACAAATTTCAAAAAATAAGTACCCTTTACTGCATTCGCATGAACATTGCTAGTCAATCCATTTAATGCCTGTTACTACGAACTTCTAGAAAGATTGTTTCGAAAGTTTGACAAGCTTTTTTCATCATATCCACTTTGTCAGTCATTGTTATTTTGTCTACAATTTTGAAAATCATTTCTAATATAAAAGGATTCTTCCCACATCGAATCGTCTTTAAATCACCATTATCATTTTAATCATTTTAAATCACCTTTAGATCACCACCTATTGATCCCCGCTTTTAATTTAATTGTTTAATGTGGCCCAAAAAGAGGTTTCCTGAATATATACCTAGTAAATCAGAGGTTTTTTTTTTTGTTTTTTTTTGACTGGCAGTTTTACTTTGACGAATTCAACAAACCTAACTTTCATGACCACTGTTTGTAATTATTAATTTTAACTTTCCCCACTACGGATACCACAAATGATTTGTATACAAATTACAAAAATTAAGTACCTTTTAATGCATTCGCATGAACCATTGGACTACAATAATGCTAGTCAATCCATTTATTGCCTGTTACTACGAACTTCTATTAAGATTATTTCGAGAAAGTTGGAGAAGCTTTTTTATCTTATCCACTGTGTTATTACATTCTTGTAATTTTACCTACAATTCCCACATGAAATCATCATCAAACTGCATATCGCTTATAAAGCATGAAAACTTGTGGAATCCAAAGCGAAAATTTTCAATTTTCGTTTGCCAGTTGACATCTGAGGATATTTATAATACAATTATCCTTGATCACCACCTATTGATCCCCGCTTTTAATTTAATTGGTAATAAATGTGGCACTAGAAGAGGTATACTGAATATACATTGTAAAGCAGAGGTTTTTTTTCTGTTGGCGGTTATACCTCGATGCATTCAACGAACTTCGCTTTTGGCCTCAGTATGTAATTATTAATTTTAACTGTCCCCCCACTACGAATACCACAAGTAATTTGTACACAAATTGCAAAAATAGGTACCCATTAATGCATTCGCTTAAACAATCGGACAGTGATAAAACGAGTCAATATCGACTGTTTCAAAAATTACACGAGAAGTGCCCTTTCTAGTGTCGCTTTTCATTTTGTCAATTCTAGCATTGAGTTGGCTTTTGGCCAATTTTTCGGGGTGTTTTATAACATCATAGTTCTGGCAGTGGTCTCTTTTCTCGTCATATGTCTGCTTAGGTTTTGGCTGTTTAGGCGTTAGTTTTTGTGTTCTTTTTTTTCGTCTCAGTGCCTTTCTCATGTTCAAGTTTTCTCTTCGTATTGCAAGTTCTTTGTATAGATTCTTCATGGATTTACTTTGGTGGGCACATTCATTGGCTCTATGCTTTATTGACACTGTTGATTCCTGGATTATCTATCCTATGCAATGTAACATATCAGCACTGTTTTAACTAACAGTAAGACGCACAGAACCAACACCATAGCTGCAGCCCACCGACAACAAGATTGTAGTGGAGAACAAGGTGAAGCCTTGCTTAAAGGTGGTGATGCAGAAACGGATGTTGGCTGGGTCGATGGAGGAGACGAAAGGGATCTGTTTGCGTCGATATGTCGTTGCCTATGATAGTAAAGGGATTCTGCAAATCGATAAATGTTGAAGCTGTTAGAAATCTCTTTTCAGTAAATCTGAAACCCAATACAACTGGCGATCATCAAAGTTTAAAAATGAAAGTGAAAGTATTTTACCTGGCCTAAATGCGATTCTGGAAAGGTGACAATGGTAGCGTTGGTGATGGCAATGGAGGTGGTGTTGGTGGATATAATATGGGACTGGGGAAAAAAGTAGTAAACCACTTAACAACTCAATATAAGCTTTACCTGAAACGGACCGTCTTGCTCCCTGCAGTTTGGACGTCCATGGTGAAATGACATGTGAGAAGAAACAAAACAAGTGTCATTTGTACCATAGCCATAGCAAGCCAAAGTACAGTTTATACCTTTCGCATCAAGTGGAATATTCCCTAAAATGACTAAATTTTTTAATAATTATTGGTGGCGACTGTGATGGCAACGGTGCAACGACCAATATTGGTTTTGCCAGTAGTTCTTATTGGTGTTTGACTTCCTGGCAAATCAACCAGTGATTCTCTTCTTCGAGACTCACGTTGTTGGATCTCTTATATTTGTCTTAATAGTTCTGTGACCTCTTTCTCCCCAAGGGAGAGTTCTAGAACTCTTTCCAGAATTTGTCTGGCCCTTTCCAGAATTTGGCTGACCGCCTCGTAGCTGGTGTTTCCGAATTATCTCAACTTGATCTTTCTCTTTAAGATATATTACTTTTTCCTCTAGTATGTCTATTCTTTCGACATAGGGCCAGCTCCCTTATAATAATATTGAAAGCACATATCATCATTTGCCATTGCATCTCCTATCAATTTCATTGATGAATCCGCAATCTGAAGGGTAGAAAACCTAAACAACACATCCCGAGAATTCTGACCCAACCGTTAATTTCTCCCAAGACAAAGAAGTAACCGCTTCACCAGATTTCATTTGTATTCTGCGCTATATATCGCCGGTAGATGTTGTAGTCGTTACATACATCCTGTTGGATATACTCAGCAGGACCACCGGACTGTGCAGAAGAAAACCAAGGGGGGGGGGGGGACATGCTTTTTCAATAACCCGCATGGGTGGACACAGCCTGAGATTCAGACTAGCGGCGTGTCTTATGTAAGGTTGTCTGCATAGCTTGATGGTGAGGAGAAGGGCTTTTATTGTTCCAATTTTAAAGCCTGGTAAGGATGGTAAGGACCCAAATAACTACCGGCCTATAGCC
>JAQGAS010000323.1:0-60747 GCA_034686365.1 Pachymerium ferrugineum | reverse complement strand
TTGATGGTAAAATTAAAAGAAATAATTTTCAAGTACCAATTTATTTTATGAGAGGATGAAATTATAGACTTTAACTCCTACTTTTTGAAAAGGTACCTGAAATTTCTTTTAGGGGTAATCTATAAAACTTTAAATGGTGGCTACATGTATAAAAAAAATCCTATGTGAAACAAGTTTGCATCATTCGCAGGTGCTCACTAGTGTGGAATTTATTAAAAAGATAATGGAGCGACTAACTAAGCGGTTTTTTCATGTGGATAAAAACAATGGCATTTCTTTAAGACAAAATTTTGTAAGATTAAATTTCCAAATATAGAATCTGACTTGTCATTTTTAATGCAATGTCAAGTTAAGATTCTTTAGGTTGAGCCTCTTAATTTTCTCATCATGTCATTAAGAGTTAATCTTTTCTATCTGTGTGAGGATTTTTTAAATTTTCTATTAATTTAAAATTATTTTAAAAACCAGGCCACTTTTGGGTTGTAATGTATGGTTTCCATGCGAGCAGATAGCATGGCATTTTTATGGTCCTCTGTTTTATTCGCAGACACTCTGCAGCCATATTTTGACGTTTTACAAGGTTCTTGTTATTTATATTGTCTCGCGTAAAGACTTAAAGGGGTAAAACTTGCTGTTCTCTTCTATTCATACGATTACAAGGCTACAAGATTGACCTATTTTTTTAGACTGAAACTCTGCCAGAATTTTTTGTAAAAATAATAAAATGTGCTAACAAAATTTTGAAACCGAAGGTCGTAAAGGAGCACTTTTTGATTTTTAGCAACATTTTTCAACTGTAGCGAACATGATCGCCAACGGTTGACTTCAAAGTGACGTAAGTACATAAATTATAAAGTAAGTAAATGAAAAATAAATACCTTTGAAGCGACATTGCGGCATTTCCTTCGTATACGTCGGGTTAACATTTATTTTCTTGTAGAAGTAACGTAAAATTCGAGCTAAATAAACATGTTTCTGAAACTTTGACATTCCCAAGTTAAAGTACTTGCAGACTAATTGATTAGGTCAATATCCATTAACTTCACTACGCTCACAAAAGTCTTTTTACGTCCACTGCTAGAACAACAAACCAGAAGCAAACGGGCGGCCATTATTCAAACAAAAGTGCAGCAGCAAATAAAGTACGGCAGAAAATGTTTTTTTTTTACGGAAATAAAATTAATTTCTAAAAATATAGTTAATTAAAATTAATTCTCTATTTGCTTTTTATTTAATATATTTCCAACAGGATTAGTAAAAAAAAAATAAAGATCCTTCTACTTGACTTGCTCTATCTCTTTCCTCTCTAGTGTATGTGTTTACTGCTACTGTTTTCTTCCACTTTATCCGGAAAACCCTCTCGAGACAGAGTTCAGTTGAGCCAACTCATTGCCAGCACCATCAACACAATGACACTCCCAACTCTTCCATTTCTCCCCAACCCATCACATGACCCCTTTTTTCCCCCCAAACACATCTTTCCAACTGTGTAATCACAGATTTTTAAATTGCCTAACATAATCAATATTTAAAATTTAGTCATTTAAGTACTGTCTCTCGTCCCGGAAAAAACAATTTATTTATTAATCCAAACATGACAAACAAAAGAAAATTTAATAAATTTATCACGGCTTCTACATTTTTTAAAAAATGGACAAATAAAAACTTAATAAAAGAAATAACTTCATGCGAATTGTTTCACGCGACTTCATATACCAAAACATGTCACGCGAATTCAAACTTGACATTAAAAATGAAGGGGAAGAAAATTAAAATTAAAAAACAAGAGATGAAAGATGAATAAAGCTAAGCATGAAAAAAAAAAAAAATCTTTAAAAAAAAACATCTCGGCAGCTGTATCATGGCTGATTAGATTCCATCAATTAAGAGTACAGCGTTGGTGCCATGTTTGCCAGGCAAAAGAGACGCCCGCTCTATTCTTTAATTAGACAATTAATTAAAACTAAAGAGAGAGACGCACTGCCATTGTTTTTAACTCTTTGTGACCGCAACCACGAGTAACACAAACTCGATCTGCTTGTTGTATTTCCAGTTGAGAAATCTATAAAACTCGAAATAAATAATAAACAAAACGCTTAAAACTCCATTCATCAAGAAACCGTAATTAAGAATATAAAATGAATATTTTTAAATTAGAATAAGTATTAAAAGCCATTTTAGGTGGGATGGTTGGTGGCGATAAGTGTGACCACTGGTATTAAATTGCACCTTAACCCCTTTTAATTTGGGAAAATATTCTCACTGTTATGACGGTTTGTGTTGACTCTTTAAGCTGCGTAATGATGAAGTACGGTGTACAGAGAGAGGCAACATTAAAGAATTTTCAATTAAAATACACAAGAGACAAATAAGTCCCTTGAATGCCCCCGTGGCAAAGAGGCAAACTAAAGTTGGCCGACTGGGAACGAGGAAGAAAGGCAGCTGGCAAAGATTTTGGGTCGATGTAAAAGGAACAAGCAGGGGACGACCTCGTGGTCAACCCCCTTAGGACAAGATGAGAGTACAAAAGGGATGACCAGATATAGAGCAACATCCACCCACCGCCAGAGGAAAAGCAGGAGAGAAAAGTTCAAACTGCTGATTGAATTAAACGGAGAGGAAAAAGAACAAAGTCAAATAAAGATTTAAGTGGATGACTTAAAGCAAGTCGTTAAAAACAGATAGAAAATTTCTTTATGTATATAAATTATAAAAATATAGCCTTACGGTTTTACGCTGCACCCAATGAATGTTTAGAAATGAAAGAAACATCTCGCGTTTCTTCGTGTTTTTGACAAGTGAAAATTTGTTATGCAAATGAGTACGTTTGGACAATGACATGGCACTCTAATGACTAATTACTCCAAATGGATTATCAAATTAGGAGAAATTCAAATGTAAAATTTCATCATCTAAGTTCACATTAGATCGATAAGACACCTCATTAACAGCATGTTGGGATGAAGGGAAAAAAAATTGTAGAGATAAAAGATATAACGATGTTCGTCGTTCCATACAAAACTTCATTTCTTGGCTATTTGGGATTTTTATATTTTATTCACTGCAGTGTATTAATCAAAAGAGTAAATGTTTAAAGGGGAAAAAAATCAGTTTTTATTTGTGTTTTGTCTAATGACGTAAATTGTCTATTAATAATTGAAAACTGTTTATTTATTATAAAACGATATCGATGTACCTTAAAGAGACGCATCCAATTCAGTTACAAACCAAGTACGTGTAATTGAAAACTCAACTTAATCCTATTGGATTTACGCCGTTCAAACCCGCTGTCATCATTGAATAGGACGGATTTTTCTCAACTTTCCTTTTATACAACCCTCCAATTTTTCTGACCTAATTACAACATCAATCGATACAATTTTATCTTCTTCTATTACACTTTTACTAATCGATTAATTTCCTATTCCATTTGCAAAATCCCTCTTTTTAAATTCCCCCTTTTACTACACTTAATTTTCAAAATGGACCCAAATACAAACTGATTACAATCGGATTACATTAAATCAGCTTAATTTTTTTTCCTTCGGTCCTTTACCCCTCTCCACATGTCAATCTAAATTACTCCTAATGAGCTCATTTATACACAAAACTCACCATGCGAGAGTGCAAAACTTAAACTTTCTTGACTTCACGTGTAGGAAATTATTCAACCTTAAAAACGCAGAAAATGTATAAATTGATGGATGGGTGGGTGCCAACATGTGTCTGTCTACTGCACATCTGCTGCTTTTCTCTTCTGGAAAAAAAAAAAAAAAAATGGAAAAACTACACACGAAGAGCACGTGTTGTAAATGACACTTTTTCTCTCCCATTCCATTAGCTTGGCCCGAAAAATACGTACCTGGTTTAGATATTTCCAATTTATAATAAAAATTCCATTAAAAAAAAAAAAAACATGAAAAGTTATGCGTTTTCTCCCAAGTGGAAAATCGATTCAAATTAAAAACACTTGTAATAGAAAATATGTGATTCATTTTCGAACCGTTTTAATACCTTTTATTTTCTTGTATTTAACTGCACACGGGTTGATAATTAGCACGGTCGTTTGGCGAAACCCTTTTGCCCCTAGGTGCTAATCGCGATCTGCATTAAAATTTGCGACGAAGGCACTATTTATCAGAAAAGTGATTAAATTGAACGTAATTAAATTTTCTTTTCAAGAAATGAGCATCCACTAATTCCAATTACATTTCCTTGTCTGCGTTCCTTTCAATCAAATGCCTATTAACCAACGTGATAAGCCCAAGCTTCTGGAAAAAAAATGTCATTTCTGCAACACAATTGCAGCGGTTCAATGTCGCTCAACTCAAACTAACGAAATTTTCGTTTCCGCATCGTCAAACATGCCCGTCATTTTCAACCATTAAATTTAATTTCTATAATTGAATGATTGATCTAGAAAAAAATAAATAATAAATTATATATAAGAGAATAATTCAATTAGAAAATCAGTTTATTCATGAAAATATCGTTTAGGGAGTAGAGTTAAAAAAAAAAAAAAGTAAAATGAGCGTGACAGAAAGTTATTACAGTTCATTAATGAACAACACAAGCGTGTGCCAGACTGGAATGTGTTCTCCTTAACTGGACTCTGAAGAGAAATTTGTTCGTTCGAATGGAATAGTCATGTTTAAGTCGTTAATACCAATTTAGCGTTTTTTTTTTTAAATGTTGGTCTTCAAGCGATACATTTGACAGCAGATTTAGGAAACGTCTTGCTTGATTCTTCGAGATGAAAACCACGCAGGGATAGGACGGTGAGCGAGTGTTTCCTTAGCTTTTTCCTCAATCTGACTGACAGCTTGAGGAAAAGGAAAAGGAGTCGAGTCGTCGTGTGACAAGAAAGAAACTTGGACACATGTGAGCACAAAAGAAAACCTTCATACAACAGACGCGCGTGACACTTCAAGCCACGAAAATTGACATTTTTCTCGCACTTTTTATCTTACAACCCAAACTTGGCCCGTTTTCTCTTCCTCTTATCTCCGCTACTAAGGTTGAATCTCTTTCTTTTGTTGAAAAAAGAAACGAAAATGTGTAAGAATATACGAGTAAAACCATGAAAACAACGTTGGACCATGGTAAACCTTAAGTAAAGGCAGTTTCAAAATGGACGCTTAATCAGCATTTGTGGATTACAATTTTCAGACCAAAATTGTAAAGTAAACTGTGTTCTGAAATGCTTCTAGAAAAATTACTCTAAATTCATGTCACATTTTTCGAATTTATTCTGAACTTTCTGCAATTCCAAAAATTAAAGTGACATTTTTGACATTCTAAATCAATAAACACGAAATGTACATGTTTCAAATTTAGAGTGAGTTTCGTGCTGCTGGTCTTAACTGTTTTGAGCAACCTTCATTCCATATTCAACAATAATAATATTTTACATTAATACTTTTCTTTTAGTGTACATCTCTAATAAGTGGGAACACATTACAACCAACAGTTAAATTAAAGCCGTATAAAATCAACATGTTTAAGCCATATAACTTCCACAGTAGCGTATCAAATTATGAAACGTGTACACAGACCGTTTAATTTATATTTGAAATTACACGGCGTATTCATTACTTTATACAAGCCTACACACAAGAAAAGGCAATTACACAACTATCACATCTGGTTCACTCATGTTTACAGGTAAATGGAACTGAATGAATTCTCGACTTTTACAGATACTTACAGAACATTTTATTTCATTTTACACATTTACAGGTGTGGAAATGAAAAAGTAGATTTACACCTGAAAAATATATTACAACAACAATTGCAGTTGTATCATTGAGTTGTATGGAACCATACAACTCAATGGGTGTATGAAACTCTACATTTAAAGGCGAACATTAAAAGGACTACACTTTCACCTACAAGTTTTATTCTTCTACTATGTACATGATATGACGTATTTACACCTAGATAACATTAAAAATATAAAAACATGTCATCATATTACAATAATTCAAAACCGTAATAAATAAATTCTCTTAAGCTGTTTCGAGCCGTGTGCATAATTTGGAGTAAATGTAAATAAATAATTCATCAATGTCTAAATAATCCCTTAAATTGTAATTTTTAAGCGTAGTGTATAAATAAATCGATAAATTTGAGTGATGTTTGAAATTCTTGAGTAAATTCAATCTTAAAATAAATTGATCAAAAAATTGTAGAGTTTGAGTAAAGGGAGAGAAAGAGAGAGAGAGAGAGAGACAGGGAGAGAACTGTGACGACTTGTCTCGCTCTCTATCAGGATATTATATCAAAAATTCTGGGCGACAACATGACAAGTCATATTTGGTCGATCGATTCGCCCACTAGCAATGTCACGGAAAAAGAAAATGTTGGCGCACAATCTGGTCGTGCTATCTACTTGAACGAGTCAACATTCCCCCTACTATGGCAGGATTACACACGACTGTCCACAAATCTCGCATCTATTCTGACTATCATATTTCCTGCAAACAACAAATTTTCCCCATCGAAAAATTTACACCGGGTTCTTTTATCATCTAATGTTCAACGGCCACCACTTGTTTGGATTTTCTTTTTAAAAAAGTGTGAAATTTATTGAGAGTTCATCTTTTGGATAAGATGAAGAATAAACTCGACTTTTTCTTTTTCAAGAGGAAAAGATTTATGTGGAATTTTTCAAGATAAGGTAAAAGTTGGTTTGTAAATAAATAAAAAGTTGAGAAATAATTTGCTCACTCCATTCCCCTGTGTTGAATAATCAAAAATGTGTTACGTGGTTGGCAAAGAAGCCGCTTTGATTCTTCCAGGCGGTGCTTTTAGTTTGCAAATTTGCGCGCTGTTTATAAGTAATAGAAAACCTAAGAGATTTCATCGTGGTTGAAAACTTAAAATAGCAAACAAACTTTTACCTTCCGATTCACTTTACATCTTTTCTATTTGCTCGTCTGCAGATATGGTAAAATGCTCTATTTATCAATGCCCCATCCTATACACTTTTCAGTTGGCATAAGATGATTACCTAGTCACAAAATGGAAATTTTTTTCCTTAAAAAAAAAAAAAAAAAAAAAAAAAAAAAACTCATAAAATACATCAGAATATTTCAAAAAAGAAAAATGAGACAAGATTAAAACCTAAGAAGGAAAAAAAAAAAAATCTTAAAATTGAAAATGTTGTTGTTGTAAACTGTATTGATATGAGAAAATGCAATTCAAAAATTCTAAGCAAAAGGACGAACATTGAAATGCAATGCAGATTCTTTTTCGATTGAAAACTCGACGGTCGGTTTACCCACAAGCCCTTATCAGTTCTCCGTCCAGTTCTCCCGAACAGACCGGACAGACGAATGATAAGGAAACGTGGAAAACGGTAGCCAGAAACTAGCGGAACATTTCTTTCTTTTCAACCATCTTCTTTAACGTTGTCTTTCATTTTTTCTCCCTGTCTTCTTTACTCCACGACTACATGTTCATGTCAGCAGGGGAGCAACCAATGAAGAGGACTCGGAAATGATCTTTCTCACACTCCCCTAACAACCCAGCAAGACGCCAATACTAGACAGAAGAAAAAAAATAAAAAAAGGAAAAAAAGGAAGGAAGAAGACAATCGAACGATCGTCATTCTCATAGAAATGACGCGAATTAATGAAAACTATTGGATCCTACGACCGCCATTATGAAGAACGTCACGAACGGTTTCTCTCCAGTCGCTGCCCAGTTTTATTAAAAGACTGCAACTGACAGCATCTGTGAAAAGAAAAACAAATCTTTTAATACACATAATTAAAACTCAATTAAAACCGATTCAAGAATATTTATAAAAATGAAAAATTTTCTTTATCTTGATCAATAGTGTTTCATTTTCACATCAAACACTTGACAGTGCATTAAACAAAGGAACAGAAGGGGGAAAAATTGAGGGAAACAACACACGTTGACGACTGAAACTTGTTCACACATAAACGTACGTGTAGTCACTGCCAATCATATACGAGCACCGATTGCCAACTCGCTGCTTATTGAGCAAATGGCGTGGCCAAATGCCAAACCCTCCCCTAGCTAAAATGCACTGGATTCGCACAATCCAATCAATTTCATCAAGGACACTGGCAAAAGGACAAATATTCACACGTTATTACTACTTATTATACTAATGAGTAATTTAAAAACAGTATGTAAATATAAAAAATGAAACCACCAATACCAAAAATTAAACTCAGATATTGAATTTTGAGAGAGAGTTTGACAAATCGGTAATTTCAATCAAATCGTATCAAAAGAAATTCATAAAAAAAAAATAATTTTCTTTTCGATTATTAAAAATTCTAATAACAACTCATTAAAAATATTACAATAAACTTCTAATGAAAATAAATATATTCCCATGACTTTATTTCGAGCTTTAATTCGCAATACCGGGGTTGTAAACATCAGGTTGGTAAATCAAGAAACAAACACAGCAACCCTTTCTCCTTTGCTGTCATTCTGTCTCTTTCTTCGAGACAAGTTGGAAAGAAAGGGAAAAAAAAGTGAGTAGATGCGTGCACACACTTAAGCGTGAAAATGGATTCAAATCACCCGAAGGCTCGTCGAGTTAGATGCACCTTGCTTTCATCACAGAATCTACCACACTACACAACACACCACTCCGCCTATTGATTGCAACCTTATAATAGAGCTACAAAGATTAAGCTCCCACTGCACTCTCAAAGCTCCCTACACATCTTTTCTCAGTGAAAAGAAAAAAAATAAGATTTTTTTCCCATCTCCCTCGATACAAATCTACCCTTGGGATCAAGTACTTTCCACTTCTGGTCTATGTCAACACTCGATTTTTCTTTCACCTTAAAAAAAAATTGGAAATCGATAAGCAAATATTTAAAAAATGATGAAATTGTTGTTGTGCATAAAGAGTTGAATGAATGAGTGCATTGTCAGATGTAGTTGGATCTTTCTTTTGGCTTCTCCCGAGTGATTAAGGAGGGCAGAGTGAAGGCTTTACACGATTCTGTGCTCCTGCTGGCCCCAGAGGCGCTCGCACTTCTCTTCAGTCCACCATCACAAATTGACCTGTAATGGCTCTCTACAAGAGCCATTTTTTTTTTTTTTTTGTCCTACTGTATTTTCCTCCATTTTTTTTTTCTCTTTCTTCTTTCTCAAGAGCCTCGAAGGAAGTCATTCTCTTGATTGGATTCGACAGGGGACTTGTGCAATTATGTGATTCATCGTGCAGAAGAAGAGTTGTATATATTAAATAGGAGGCGAAATGAGAAAGGGAACACCCAATATATTGGAAAAATACCGAGTGTACACATCAACAAATTGCAATCTGCACGTATTCTTCATCTAAGAAAAAAAACCAATAAAAACAAATTTTTATCAAATCATCAATTACGATGTCACTTGAAATGTACATTTAGCAACACCAATCAAAAATCAAATTATCTCGCCAATTGATAACGCTTCAATTCCATTTCTAGTAGTGTTTTAACGACAGCCATTTCATTTAGGCGTTGGCGAACGGAAACGTTGGTGGCACCACCCGGAAAAGTCAAACTCCGTACTTTCGTTATATAACGAGAGAGCTAAATCTCCCTCCTCATGAAAAGGGGAGGTGAGATAAACGACTTGTCTACCCCTTTTCTGCAGTATGCGTATTAAAGTTCAGATAGCAAACCCGTGGAAGCCAAGGCTGATAAGTGAGCGAATTATAGCATTACACGCGCGATAAACGCACGGATAAGGTTTCCACCCCCGGTCCGCGTCTGCCTGCCACGCCCCTCAGCGTGTCTCTTCCTCGCTCGGTCCAAGGAAGTCGATCACGTGGCGTGTTGACAATCCTATCTGCAGTCACCAGATCCGCACAATTCTCCATTTGTTTCAAAACTCGGCCCTCCTCTTGCCTTCCTGTCATCTCTTCCGCCAGCATTAGTTTCACTTCCGTTCGCCTTCACTTAGCTACCCATTTTAAAACAAACATTATAAAGAAGAGAATAATAATCAAGTATTGAGTTGCATATTTGAATACGTGAGAAAAATACTGCACTTTGAAAATTGTCTTTTACCATTTTTCACATCCGCCAAAAGTTGGGCCCGTCTCAAGTTTCCAATTCCATTCTGACAAATATTAAAATTTCATGATAAAATCTAATAAAATTTTCTCGGTATAAAGTTACTCAAACTCCATTAACTTTGTAAATTAATTTTTCAGTTTGATAGAATCATTTCACAAAAGGAAAAAAAAATTATTGTTATATGAAATTTTTTTTTTTTTCTAAATATAAAAACGTCCTTCAGCCTTAATGAACCGGAAAAGCTTTTTTTTTTCCTTCTTACATCACTCTTTGTGCATCCTCTGCAAAACGCTTCAAACTTTTCTGATCACGTCAGCCCGTTTAAACTTAACTCCTATTAGTAAAACTTGTGACCATTGCAGATGCTCTCTGCCCTCCTATCAAGAGACAAACGAAAAAAGAATTTTTTTTCTTTTTCATTTTCTCTCTGACTTCACAACCCGCGTCCTAGTGATTGAACATGGGATAAAATAAATAAAAGGTGTGGCGTGGGCAGTGCAGCAAGCCGTGTCCCTTGCGACGCTGACTCGTGTCCAAGAGACGAGTGGAAAAAAGATATCCCCACATGGACTATTGCATTCCCTCGAAACCACTTTATCTTACTTCAGGCGCAATCGCATCTTCCAACTCACATTAATATAAAATACGAATTACGAAATCTAGAAAACATCGCACAACTTTATCATGAGATGTAAGTGCCCGTATGGGTAAAAAAAAATGTGAAGAAGTGTGACTAAGGTGACCTTTGGTATTCATCCTGTATTATACTCCTTTGAGAATACACGAATTAACTATTGGTTAATTTCTAATTACCCTTCAATTTTTCATTTACAATAAAGATTAATTGCACACCCATCATTTTTGGCATATTCTGCTAATCAATGTAACACAGGAGTAATCTTTTGGGTTTATTTTCAGACGTTTGTTTTGCGCCGCCTGCTTGCAGATTTGAACACTTTGATTTACAATGACTTGTAAATCTAAAACATTTTACTGCGTATATTAACTCTCGTTTAATGGACTATTTTGAAATTATTAGGATCAATCGTTGTATTACGAGTGAGAAATTCAGAGTTGAGGACGTAATTCATGAATTTCCAACTCAAATATACCAAAAGAAGTTCTTATATGTTCTATTTAAACCCATCTAAAACCCGAGGCGAGTTGGATCAATCCAATTACACACCCCGTCGGCACCACCTTTTCATATTGATTTTTCTTCTACAAGGATACACCAATCACATGGAGTTTTGGTCACTGCCCCCTCTCAACGCCCCTAAAGGGCTGCTCCTAGACCCTCAACCTCCATCTCTGGTGGCGACAGCTGAAACGTTCTGAGCCGAAACTGACCCAGAAGGATCACTGAGCATGCGTCGCACGAATTCACCCTACAGCCAATACGAAGGATCCTCCAACCCAGATCCAGGAAATGATCTCGATTATTCATATTTATCTCTCGACACGTTACGGTTAATTATTCTACTCATGTGATGGCACATCAACTTCCTTCGTTAACGCCCGTCTCTTGCGGCGTTAAATAATATCAAACATGAAATTTTATACTTTTTTTTTCTTCTTTCTTTTCATCCAATGTGTTCCCTTTAAAAATAGATGGCCATTAATCTATCCACGAGTAGAACTTATCCTAAAAATAAAACATTAAACACATGAAGTTACAATTGGCTTTTAAAAAAAATATTTTTAACTTAAATATTTTAACTTGAACTTTTTAAGAGGTCCTATTTCATATTTAATTCCATCCCGCTAGCTAAAATTTGTCTTCTCTATTTTAGAATTCCATTTCAAAACCTGAAGGAATTCTTTAATAATTAAAACTTAATTTGTCACAAGAGGGAGACAAGTTAGGGAGCTCCTTAATTCTTTTAGAACTCACGTGGAAAAAAACGCTATACAATAAAAAAAAAAAAAAAAAAGGTAAAGTGGATTATTTTCTAAAGTTATTGCCATTTGCATTTTGAGCCATGCTGTTTCGTATGGGAAAGAGATCAGAAAGAGGAAGAGGCAGGGCGAGGGAAGCGACGAATAGGCGGAGGATAGAGGGGACAAAAAAAAAAAAGTGCCACTAAACCACTGCAATGAATGAATGAATGGATCCGTTCATCCAGCCATCACCTTTTTAAACTTTCTTCACAATTTTTTTTTCTTCTCCTTCCAATTCCCAATGATGACACATTTTGCAAAATAAATACGAGCCAATTAAAGCGTCTTTTCATATTTGCACAAGCAGAACTTACTAATTAGCATAATAATTGGCTTTTTGGTTTTGATGAAAAATAAAAAAAAAGGATGGGGGGAAAAGAAACGAAAGGCTTTTTCGATTCAATAGATTCGAGGACTTTTCTTGAAAAGGCACAAAGACATGGCTGATGACTTGCATCATTGCCACTCACACCAAGACGTAGTCAGTAATGACTTCTTTTCAATTTGACTGGCAAGGAAAAAATTCTTTTCCACCCCTCTTTTTCTTTATAATCACCATGTACCTTTTTGAAAAATAAATATAAAAGAAAAAAAATTCTGTTACTGAATGTTCACCTGAGACTTCATTAACAACTCCACCAACTGAAATTCATAGAAAAGAAGTGGACTGAGTTTCTAAGGGGGTGAAAGGTGGGGGAGGGTTTAAGTCCAGCTGCTATTGGCAGGCCTTTATTCTCAATCCCAATACGCCAACAACATTCTCATTTTTTTTTCTCTCTCTCTCTCTTTTACTCCCCTACACCAACTGGTGTAGAGTTGTAATTTTCTAAACCCCGCTGTTATTTTTTTCAGCTCCAATTAAACACACATCAAGTTGAAGTAAAGACAGGACCAATCTAACACTACCCAACTGTCAATTTAATTAATGTGTGACTGGGGAGAAAAAAAAAAAAAAATTTTTTTTTGGATTTTTTTTTCTGGGTATTGATCCTAGAAAACTAAAATGATGTTCGGTATTAATACACTAATAAATGTCAACTTTTGAGGGGTTTCGAGATAAATTCTGCCAAATTAAATGGAAGGGGGAAAAAAATTCAAAAATGTTGAAACACTTGAACATAAAAGATGACTAATGAAGCGTTAAAAAAAAAAAAGTGTTGCTTACGACTGTGAATTGGTGTCCAATTACAACGTCCATTGCCTTGAAAGCTGTAAGAGAATGAGAGAAAAAAAAGTGTATGAAGTAAGTGAGATTTATTGGTGGACGATATCTAAACGGAAGGGCTGTTGACTAGAGATAAAATTAAAATCGAGTTCAAAATCTTTTTTATTATTTTTTAAATCCTGTTTTACAACGGGCGTTGAATTTAGAATTGCCTGGATGATGAATTGATCTTTATCAAGTATGAATCATGGATTAAAATGATTTTTAGCATGAAAATCAAGAGCACGTTTTCAGATTAGGAATTTTAAAATAAGAAAAAAACGTAGGCAAGTTTTTTTCCTTACTTTTAAAATCAAAAAAACGGTAGTAAGCAACAATTTCGTAAGCGACATGTTGAAGCGTATTTGTAAACAGAAGCTAAAGAAAATAAAGAGGCAAAGTGGACCGTTTTCATCAGCGGTTGTAGAGGATAAAGTGCATTTAAAATTGGAAGGTGGTGGTAGGGGGGTAAAGGAGCACTTTGTGCGTGGTTAAGGAAAAGATTTAAGAAAGGGAATTAAGCGTTATCGTTTTCGGCTAAAGCTCATTTGCCCTGTAATGGCCGCTCAAATGCAAGGCAGTAGAGAGAGAGACAAGAACTAACAAGATTTGCACCCCTAAGAAGCCTCAGGTTAAACACACCAACAACGTTTAATGGATTCATCATTACCTAGAACCATCACTTTAAAACTTATCAATCGTAAATCTCCCTTAATCGAACTAGAAAAACAACCATTTTGTTTAATCAACACGGAATTTAGGCCTTGTTCAATTTTTTTTCAAAGTTCAACGAGGCTAATGACGTAATTAAAATGGCAGATTGAGTATATTCCTCGATAAAAATGCGAGTAAAAAGAGAGAGAGGGGGAAAACTCGGGATCGTCAATAACATAATCCTAACACCTCATCCGTCGCTCGAGTTGGCAGCTCGAGTAGTTGCAATGCAAGGGGAGCCTTTATTAGATCAGGCCAATTTGACATTTCACACAGCCAATTAGTGGCCCATCCTGCATCTCGTCCGATCCACCCCTCACACTTCTCTCCTTTCCTCATCTTGTGACGGGCGTTGCTTTAATTAATTTAAGACTCTGCTTACATTTCTCGTGCCAAGATACCATCCTTCACCCATTTTCCTTATCCCTTTGGGAGATTCTCTTCAGTCCTTGGACTATTGGGTTCAACGAACTCGAAACGACATTCACGATTCACTTGCAATATCAAATGGCATCTTCTAGTGTAGAGAGAGAAAAAAAAAATTTAAAGAGAAGAAAAAATTTCCTCTCCACAATTTTCCAACCATTTCTTACAAAATCAATGTTTTCTAGATGGAGAGTTTGTTATCAGTTGACCAAATGACGATGACACGGATTACTAACTACCGAAAACAGATCGTAAAATGACCTTTTACCCGAACTTAGATCGTGTTTCAACAATTTCACACATATAAACGAAAACCTTTAATGTTGCAATAATATTAAAAAAAATTTCCACATTCACGTGTAGCTCATTAGTAATTAATCTGTAAAAATTTTTATAAAAAAAAAAAAAAAAATAACCCCAGCAATACTAATTACACAACATCACTTCTATATATAGAGCCATGACCTGACGCTTAAGGGTCAACTCTGACCAAATGTCCGAACTCTTCCCCTCCAATCACAGGGTCCTTCAACTAATGGAAAACCAATCAAAAAAGGAGGAAAAAAAAATTCCTACTTAAGGTCACATGATTTATACGGCGTTGACTCACACTGACCCGATTGCGTCAGGCTTAAAAACTTGTAATGAATCATGAATGAAATTTTTTTTCCACCACAAAAATCTTCTTACCCGAAAAACACAGAGACGGTGCCGTTTATCGATCCAGGGCGATAACTCCATCTTGAGTCTCGGTTTCTCACCCGATGTCTGTATCCAAGGTAACGGGAATATCATTGTGGCGTCGAATTAAGGGTAGACATTTAACTGGTTTATACACGTGTCGGGAGTGTAAGTGATGTGTGGCCGGGTGACGTCGGCTGCAGATGCACTGTCCAGCAGGGCAGTCGGGCGGTTTATGCGATGCTCACCACCAATAGCAAAGTGGACTTTTCCTCCCTTCTGGAGAAAGAGGGATGGAGGGAGGCGAGAGAGGCGACCAGTAGCGGAAATATCCTCGCAGCAAGGCCAAAATCAAACAGGAAGTTGAGGCGAGACTGTGCAGCCTGTCTGCGATTCTATTTTTCAAAATCTTATTTGTAAAGGAGAAGGCTTTTCACCATAAAAGTCACCAACTTTTGCGGGGTGAGATATGGTGGATCGAAAAAATTCAAGATGAAATGCTCTTAAGGGAGGGGGAAAAATTATATATATATATAAAAAAAATTAAAGCAGCTGCAAGTTGGGTCTGTGGGAATTGCTAAATTGCCACGAGTACAATATGAAATTTTCTTGCCATCTGCTTGGTGGTGTGAGGAATTAATTGTGTGTTTTTCCTTGGTTTGTTTTAAGAGATTAATCCGAGGAAAGAAAGTGGAAGAAAGTGGAATATAAAAAGTGGTTCCTTTTTTTCTTTTTATTCTTCTTACTTTTATTAAACGCCATGACAGACAAATGCGTGTCATTGTGGGTAATCTTGACGCGTAGTTGGGTCGTAAATCGTCTTTCCGGTTCCTAATATGGAGAATCAGAGAGGGAACTAGGGGATTACAACTCACACAAACCGACAATTATACGTTATGGTCGTAGTGAGAAGATACTTTTAGGATGAAAACTCGTTCATCAAAAAAGACACAATGAAAGAGGACAATAAATTATCGAATTTTAAACGTTTTAGAAAATTGACTCGAAATTGCCCCTTTTTGTCACCAGTTGTCGCTTTTTGATATATCGAGTTTGTTGAAAAATTTTCTTTTCTTCTTCACCCGAAGTGTGGATTCATCCATAAACAAGTTTTGAGGACATTCGATACGGATGCCGATAACCAAATATTGTGGTTGGATCGATGAGAAACCGCACAATTCGATTCGCAACGGTTGGGGAACAGCTGACAAAATGTAAACGAGTCGAAATTTTGCCATTTCTCTTTGGGTCACGAAAATTTTCACCTGATTGAAGATGCGTGCCAATGTAAAAGTATAAGTAGCACCCTCTCGCGAGATGCTGTGCAACTTCGATAATCCCGTCTTTTTCACAACCGAAAACGAGTGACGAATTTCCATGCGGAGCGAAACCAGATAATACCCTACCCCTCTTCTTTTCTGCTCACCTTTTCCCCCCTCATCAGTAAACACCTGAATGGAAAAATGCAGGCACAGCCATTCTCGGGATCACGAGGATTTGCTGATCATCACCTCTAGTTCAAATCCTTCAACTGAATATTTCACAACTGATCAAATTGCATCAAAAAAATATATACAAATTTTTACCGTTTTCTAAAACCTCTATATAAAATTATTTCAAATCGATGCAACTTGAGTTGATTTGTTCAACTTTTTTTTTTTACCTTTAAAAAAAAAAAAAATTGAAGAGTTTTCGAGAGAGATGAAGGTGGTAAGAGGTTAGGTAAGGTTGCAAATGGGGAGTTCTAATCGGTAGCAAAAAGGGAGGTGGTGGTAAGATGTGGGTGTGTAGAGAGGGCAGGAGACCCGGACGCCCGCGCCACTTCCCAGGGAGAAATTATCGCGTAAATCATCTGGTAGCCATGACAACATTTGCGTAATGGCGTTGCATCTTGGTTCCTCCACTATATCCCAATGGTACTCAACTAAAGATGAAATTCGCCTTGCAATTAAAATTACACTACTGAAAATGTAATAAAAGAAAGAAAAATCTCTCCAGGAATTTGCACAACCAAAAATGCAACGCACCGTTTGATTGAATGGAATCGGGTGTAATTAATTTAAGAAGCAAAAGTTTTAAATTGAAATTTCATTGATTTTTCTTCACTAACGTGTGATTTGCTGCTTCTCACCTCACCTTGAGGTTTCCACTAAACTCCCCGTTCCTTTAACTTTCATCCCTCCCCTCTCTTTTGCAAATTATGCGGGTTCAAGCGCAACGTTTACAACTTTGTGGTGGCGTTAAATAAATCCCTCTGCATATGTATATTCGCAATTTTTTTCTTTCTTTACTCCTAACCATAAATCGCAAATCGCAAATCCTTTTGCATACTTAAAGTGGACGAAGAAGTGATAAGGGACCCTCCGGTGGACGCGATCTTGATTGATAATAAAAACACCAATTTTGACGACCATACCTATAAACATATAATCCCTACAGAGGAATTAGTGTCGAACGATAAAAAAATATTTCCCCCTTCCCCCCACACGAAAAAAATTTTGATGCATTTTAATTTCCGATTATCATATATAAATAGTGGACGTAAGGTTTTAACAAGAAGAGAGAAGGGTTAGGGCAAAGGGTGCGTGAGTGAACATGACCAATCGATAAACGTCGAAATTTCATTAAACCAAACCCCCTCTACCTCACTACACGTTCACCCTCGCCTCTTTCAATCTGTGTGCAACGTCCAAATCTTGGTGCATAGTGTACCGCAGCTGCTGCCAATCGTATGCTAACGAGCAATGCGTCCTATCCACTTAAAAATGAGACATTAAAATTCGTTTAAGGTTCGCTTACATAGAAAAATTATCTAACGACTCCATCTTTCAAGTTGTGCATTGAATTTTGGTGGAAAAAAAAAAAAAAGAATGGTTTCTACTTATATAAAAGTTCAATATTTGAACTCATCTTTTTGACCCTCGTTTTGGCTCGATACCAACGTTTTATAATGAGGACATAACCATACGGTTTTATATGCGGTTTCCCTTGGCCCTTTGTCTACCCGAGTTAGTGACTCGTTTTAACCACACTTTGATCCATTAAAATTAAAATAGCGCTATAAAATTGCTTAATGGGACTACAAAAGTAGGGGTTTTCGTGAAATATGTTGAGTTTTTACCTTCGACAAAAGACGAAGGTGAAAAGATTTTTTTTTTCTTTTAAAAGAAAGTTTTAAGTTTGTGACTGTTTTTAAGTTTATAAATTGCTCCAAGAAGGAAATTAATTCAAAGTTTCACACTGAGTGAAAAATTAGTTTAGCTCTTACGAAAAAAAAAAAAAATTTCTTTGTGTAATAAATTTTTGTTGGAAGTGAATGAAAAAGAAAATTGTTATACTTTAAAACGAGCATCATTAAGTTACGTCAATAAAAGCTTTATATTCTGTTTTAACGAAACTAATTGATCAATTAAACTCGTTATTTATTTCCGATAAATCGATCTAGTTTTAACCAATTTAAATTCACGTCTCTTTACATTTTTATTAAAAAGGTGAATTAAATTTGGAAAATCTATTTGGTTTTTTTGTATCACATCTTAGGTCAATTTAGCGCGCCTGATTCGAGTGTTTGCTCACAGACCTTAGGGAAAGTAAGAGGACCGTGCATAGTTGTTCCTCTGCTCATTTCCCACGTGAATTTACTCTACGTGTGGACTTCAAACAAAATTACGACAGCGCCATCAACGTTGGTTGCGAAAAACACTAGAACGATGTGCATGGCCGGGCGGCAACTATAACGGGCTCAATTCCCTCGGCTGCCTGTCGTTGGTTGGCCAATATTTCTTTTTCCATTAAGTTCTCTCTCCCCCTCGCTCTTTTCTTTATTCTCTAGAATAAAAGCATGCAAATTGCTCGAGCAATACTCTCGTCTCCCAGCCAGGCACACAATTAAGGACGAGCTCGTTCAATAAACAACCAAAATAGTTTCCCCAAAACTCACCTCCTTAAAAATTACTTTACCAAACTTTAAACGATTTAAAAAAAAAAAAATCAAAATTAAACCAAATGTTCGATCCCATGCAATTTCCTTCAGTTATTAAATATGTATAAAATTCTTTTAAATATTAAAGTTTGTTTTTAATAGACATTTCAGTGCACAATTTAAGTATGTAGCGGAAGGATTTACCATTCTAACGTATGTTCAAATATAATGGTCTGGTTAAAAAAACGCATTAAAATAAAAAAAAAAAAAAAAAAAAAATAGAGACGCGTGCCAGCTTAAGCCACCCACCCACATTCATTAAAGATGCAAGAGGTGGAGAGAGGCCCGAGGGAGTCGCCATGGGGGAAAAAAATGTGAGACTTTAATAGCATTAAAATAAATAAGGCACGTCACGTCCACTGCCCCACACTTTGATGTCGACTCCATTGGGACGCGACATCAAAAAAGGGAAAAAAAAATTAACTAATTGATATGTTGATGCTGACGAGTCACAGACAATTTCACCTCGTTGTGTACTCGCAGTCTCGTCTTAGTTTCGCGTTAATTTCGTTTCCCAGACTCTTCTAAATGGGTTTCCTTAAAGCGAAACTCTCTGAATATTATGCAAAAAATTATTCCAAAATTTCAAATTCATCTTATGCGTGACGTCATCTAATAAATTCATTTTATTTATCCCGGAAATGACTTTGCAGCGTAATGTTAGTGCATTATAATTATTAATGTTCATTTTACCACGTTTATTTGACGGCGCTTATTTTTACGACCTTCCCTAGATCAATTTCCGCTCTATACCATCTTAAGAACAATGAAATTACACGAAATAGTGTATTAAGTTATTTGGTTATTTTCCAAATTATTAAACTACTTCTCTACTTTAATAACCTGGAATTACTTTGGAAAAAATTTCTCGCATAACACTGCGCAGTTGGAAAGCCGAACCACATTTTGCAAGGCGGAGCTTTCACAGCTGTAACACAGTACAAAATTTTCAATGGACTCATTTGTATTCAATCTATAGGTCGTAAAAACGACAAAAATATTAGCTAGCAAGGCCGCAGGTGGAGACAAATATCATGGTTAAACAAAGAAAAAAACGTCTACGCAATGAAAAATATTTCATTTTCCAAACCAATAAACATAGAAAACAAAATTATGCGTTGGAAGAGAAAAAAAAAAATTAAAGCCATTAAAATTTTTTTTTCTCTTTTCATATTTTTTTATTCTCGAAATTATCAAAGATGTTAGTAGTCTTCAGCGGAACATACGGGTGAATAGCGGGGGAAAAAAACCCTTGTCTAAATCAGTTAACGGTCTTCTCATGGCACCATCAGGGCATTCGCCCCGCATACAAACCTTTATTAAAGCGGTTGGAATATGTAAAAAAAAATCGCTTCAAAAATATATGTAGGTATGATAAATTCTTTAAATAGCTAAAATATAATTCGGAGAAAAGCGGGGGCGAGAAGAGTGAAAAATATTTTTTGATTAAAAATTAATAAGTGAAAAAACAAAACTCTAACCGGAATAAATTCAACGAGATTTAATTTAAGTAAAAAAGTTAATTAAAATGATGGGTTGAAAATGTCTATCAAACAGTCAATTGGGAAAGCGAACGGAGAAAAAAAAAAATTACAGAAATTCCATTAGGAAAAGTAGCAGGGAACGTAGATAACTTGTTCTCGAAACGAAAATAACGTTTGAAATATTTACATCTCACGTGGTGTTACAGGTAAAAGAGAAAAAAAAAAAAAGACGGAGAGTCAATAATTCAAGCCAATGGGAATCGAGATTTATAAGGCAGAGCGAGAGAACACTCTTCCATAAGGGACAAACACGCCACTCGAATCTTACGAGCATCCATTAGCCAAGCAAAACCTCGTTATTATAAAGTAAAACCTCGGTATAACTAAGACGCAAATCACAACGTGATCATCATGCACCTGCAGAGCATAGAGTCTAACATGTTGAAATTTATGAGTTTCTGTCTCTGTGAGAAATGAAGAATAATAATGGCGGGTAAGTTTGTGGTTGGAATTTTTTTTTGTGCTCAGTTTTTTCAATTTTTTTATATATATTTTAATGGATGTAAATAAAAAAAGCTTTTACATGAGTAATCTTTTTTTTTTTTTTTTTTAAGTTTGGGTAATGCGATGCGAAAGAGGATTAAAATGTATGAGGATAACATGGGATGGGAGTTGATTGTTGATTTAATGGATGCGAGTGAATTCGCTTTTTAGATTTATTATTATGAAGCAAAACAAAGGTTTAATCAAAATTTTGAACCGCAAATAAGGACAAGTTTTCTTCAATTTTAAATTGATTTCGTAATGAAAAGTCTCTTAGCAACGGCAATCAGATTCCGAGATTAAATTGCTACCATTTTTAGTGAAATTTACCAAGATGGAAAAATAATTAAATAAAAATGAGACAGGATTTTGTTTCTAAATAAACAACAAGGTAAATTAATCCTCCTAATTCCAAAGACCAATTTTATTATTAAATTTCAATTTTAAAGAGAAAGAATAAAATTTACATTTTTAACAGGGGGAAGAACAATTTAAATCTCCTCGAGGGAATCTCTACAATTTATTAACGATTCTAATCCAGCGCAATTATCAAGAACCATTTCTAGAAATATTCCCTCCATTTACATCAAATAAGCCAACTTAAGAGATAAAATATTTGCCGAATATTTGGATTTGATCCAAATGACGTCTTTCTACCACAAGAAAATTCTCTTTATGCCCCACTGTATACACATCACCTTATTCCCTTTACCTGGAAAAAGGCCAAAAAAATAAACCGTTGGCAAAGTTAACATTTAAATGTCAAAAATTTACCCAAATGTATCATTGCTTTTTCTCAATGAATTACAACGTTTTTCGGGCCCGTCTCCAATTAGATTTCTCTCAGGTGGTAATTATTCACGTCCTTCTACTCCCACCTCGTAACACGAAAGAAAAATAATTCTCTGGCCCCATCCACTACTTCTAAATCACTCGCACTAAAGCTTCAAAAGAAATGTTTTCCCCCCTCCCCTTTGAGAGGGAATTTACGGCTTCATAAATTTATTCGGAAATGATGCGACGCGTCTGTCTATACGGGAAAACGAGAAAAAAAAAAGAAGATTCGGTCACATTCAAAACTGGCTTCGATGCCCTTTTTTGCCCATCAAATTTCACCCACACATCACCATATTTCAGTTCTCTAATAATTTTTTTTCTTCCGTTCATTTCCCGAAACAAAAACAAATAAATTGAATTTTAAAACGCCGACTTTAACAAAAAAAAAAAAAAAAAAAAAAAAAAAAAAAAAAAAAAAAAAAAAAAAAAAAAAACGAAAACAAAACAATTGATAGAAATTCTAGAGTGTAATCGAAACGATTTTTAATGAGAATAAACTCATTTTCTGACATCACGTATAAAAACGAGACGCGAGCAAGCATCAAGCTGCTGGATCCAAATTTAATATACGAATCAATATTTTTGTCAAGGGAAAAGCGCTCTCAAAGCAGCTGCTTTCTTTCCGATTGAAAGACCTAAATGAAGGACTTGGGGGTCAGTTCAATTTGATTTTCCATTATTTTTCTACGTTTCCACCTTCTTTTTATTTTTTCCCTCATTGTTTTTATTTTTCTATTTTTCTTTTTTTTGTGTGCGCCTGCAAACAAAAACGCCCGCCCGAAATGCGGCTTCCTGCTTTACACATATGTCGTGCAGAGAAAACAGTTTTGCAAAAATATTGAAAAAAAAAAAAAAAAAAAAACTCTTTTCTCCTTTTATATTCAATTCAATTTGGAATTTCCCTTTGGAATTTGAAAAATGTTAAAGAAGGGAACGCGGGAGAAAAGCCTAATTGATTTCCAATCGGCGCACACTTCATTTTTTCGGTGTCTCCGTCTTTTATTTATCGGTGCAAAATATTAATAGAGTGACAAAATTCCATTCCTATCTATCATTTCACAGCCATTGTCACGTTAGATTCTTCTTCATCCATACTATAGAACGTTAATTCAAACACGAGTCACCTAATGAGATTGGATTGGGGTTGCCTACTTTTAATTATTAAACAACCTTTCCTGAATATTGGTTGCAGGCACCAAAACTTGATTAACCCACGCGTAAAACTTCAATGTATTAAATAGTAAAAATTCATAACATGTTAAAGATGAGAATAAAAATGATTTCGTGTGACATATTTATGAGTTAGCCTAGCGTATGAAAGAGCAAAGTAATAAATGAATATGCTAATCCAGGATTTGACTACATTAACAATTTTTAATATAAATTACTCACTTAATTAACTCAATTAACATTGTTTGGTCACTCGAAATAATTTCAGAGGGTAGCTAGGGGGAGTGATGATAATAAAAATTTTTCTAGGGGTAATTCAAAACGAACCCTCGGGTTGTGTTTGGACTCTTCTAGCGGTTTTCAATTGTCCTTTTGTGAATGAACAACGAGACGCTTGACCAGTGGTCAGTCGCAGCTCTTCTTTGAGTGAAATGATGAGGGCGAGTCAGCTGATTCATCACAAAAGGGAGGGAGATTGCTGAGCTTAGTCATCAATGCACAACGCCCATTTTTAAGATAAACCCCCTACCATTAAATACATCTTTTCGATACTTTAAAACAAAATTTTATTTTTATTTAGAAATCTTTAATTTCACAAATGGCGGATTTAAAATTCACTCAGCGCACACAACGCCGCCATTAAATAGGGTTAAAAGTATTTACATTTACCCACGAAAACCACTAAAATAATGGGATATCAAACTTCAAGTGCAATGCTCTCAATGATGATGGTCACGCTTTAATGATGTCTACTCGGAACGAAGAGGGAAACACCCAACGCCTATTATGTGATTAAAAAACATCACCCATTTCTCTCGACACTCGAAACACGTTCCAAAACATCCCCATTAACTAAAGGTCATTTGAAAAATAATTAGAAACGTCAATTTGTGGCCCTAGATGAGGTTAGTTTTGCCTGTAAGTGGGTGTGTGTGCACACATGGCAGACTAAACAGAGCCGCTCTACTGTGTGTGTATTGGTCCGCAATCACAGACATGGAGTCAACACACCTTGCTTCCTACCAGACGGCCCATTTTGCCTTCTTTCTATTGGTCCAAATCCCAATTGGGATTGCGCGTCTACTTTTCTCGCACTTTTCCCTTTCTATTTCTTTCTCATTCTATTATCTCTGCACATTGCCATGTGCCAGCTGCGTTCTTCTGCCTCATTGACACAAAAATGTCATTTTTTCCCACTTCTTTTCTATCTCATATCTTTTTGCTCCTAATCACTCACCTAGAAATCCTTACAATTCTTACCATTTGTCATTTTTTTTTTTTTTGGGTTTCATCTTTAAGACTGAGAATTCATGCATCAAAAGTGAAAGAGAATGAAAGAAATGTTATAAAGACTTTTACCTTTGCAGGAGGCGAAGACGATGCAAAACGATGGCGAAAATGTTCACCTGAAAGGTACAAGCAGAAGGATATAAATATATAGGTTGTTGCTAGGAGCGAGAAGGGTGAAGAATAGGGGAACAGGCGCATGCGCAATGCAAGTAAATTCCAACCCAGCCTTCAATTCAGTGGATGAAATAAAAGGAGAAGGCACGTGACTCGGGTAATTAACCAATGCAGCTGAGCCCAATACGTCACGTCTTTGCTTCACTTCACTTTGACATTGTATGTTAGGTAGGTTGCGGCCGTCAACACACGGGGGCGTACAATTGGATTCGACCAAAAGGATTTCCTTATTAAAATGTCGTACGTTTAAACCAACCGATTGTTTTGCAACACTTTATTTTATATTAATATTCCTTATATATCCAATCATGATAAAAACATAAAACAAAAACAAGAAAAAAGAAAAGAAAAGAAAAGAAAAAAAAAACGAAACGAAACGCAACGCAAAAAGCAAAGACATAAAAAAGAAAAAAAAAGTGAAACATTATAACTTATTTTTCTCGTCACTTTGCCCAAAGGCCAAACGGTTGGGAAAACAAATACAGAAAACGCTCGGGTTATTGGCCAACTCCCCTTTTCCATCCCCGCCTAATGACGTCATTTCGAGCAGCCGGTGCATATTAAACGAGCACTCATTTGCAAAATTCACATAAAAAAAATATATAGGAAAGAACATAAAAAAATTTAAAACAGATATATCTAACATTTAGCACAATACCTGTTTTGGTGAAGTGAACAGTAGAAAGCAGAAAACGCCGTTCAATGTTGTACAAGGTTGAAAATGGATGGTGCGGTTCATCAGCATCATAATAAACGTTAACGAGGAGGTAAAGCTAAGCAGATGAGACGCACATCACACCCCTTTGTAGGAGTCTGGCACTTCTCAAACGTTCCCGAATCATCCACTGCATAGTGTGACGTCACAGCTTCCAACATGGAACCCGTTGTTCCAACTGCAGCAGAAGCCGGAGCACATTTGGTGCCGTCAGCCAGCGGAAAGAACGAGTCTGAGAACCGCGGCCGCCATCACTGAAAACTCCGTAGTTGAGGTTCGGCCCAATTTGGTTACACGTTCAAGTCACTGTGCAATGTCTCGATTCCTTCATCAATCGTTTCAGTGCAGTGGGTTTTGCGTGGCGGCTCGATGAGTTGACAACGTGGAGAAGCGGGCGGCAGAACGCAGCTGTGCGTGGAGCGACGAAGCGGCGGCGGTGCGAGCTGATTCGCTGCTCGACATCTCTCGCTCATAAATAGTCGGTGGCTCTCTCTCGCTCCCCCTATACCCTCCACCTCTCCAATGGAGTTGCCATAGCAACCAAGCCTCATAATCCCCACCTCTTCCTCCCCTGGCTCTTTTCCCTACGCGTTCGCTTTCTATTGTAGCATCCTCATTAAAACGGAGGATGGCGGCCCGAGTGCCAAGGAAAATGTTGGCCCAATGTCATCCAAGTGTCGGTCTAATTAAGCCACGGGTCACGTGATCTCTACAAACTAAAGGTGAACGAATCAATGATATAATAACAAGATAAAAAAAATTATACATACATTAAAAACATGATTAAAATTTACTATAAAAACACGCAATTTTATAGCTCCCTCTTAACCCTCATTTATGCAGCAAATACAAGTGAATTACGCAAAATGGAAAACAATATTGATGTTTAACAGGAGTAATTCATAACTTAAATCCCATTTATGAGGTCAATATGAGGCCCATACAATTCCTGTTGACACTCGATGGATGGATGGATGGATGGATGGAGGGGGATGACGAGTCTGATCAATAACCGATTTTCGCCTTAGGAGAAAAGAGAGAGAAAAAAAGAAGGGACGAGACCATTTTTCGCCTACATTGCAAGCGAAAAGAACAACTCACATCACTTTATATTTGTAAAGCGGCAAAGTGAAGGTTCGAGAAGTTGGGGAATTAGTACAATTCACGGAAACGTTTCAAAGTAAATAATTTTTTTTTTCCACAAAACTGTTTACATATAAAAAAGGTTTTGAATATAAAAGGTGATACGAAATCGGTTTAAGTCGCTTTCCTGGTAGAGGAAAAAGCGAAACGGTTGAATTATGTTTTGCGGATGGAAATAATGATAAAATAAATAAATAAAAACGAAATATAAAGTATATATTTTTTTTTCTAACGTTACGATCGGCAAAAATGGCGGATCATGAATGAGTAATCACGACCAAAGCGCCTTTCTGCATAATTCATCGGTTCCACGAGCAGTTTGATAGTCAGGTAGATGCGTTTTTAATATCATTACAAACAATATTCATCCGCGTTTTCAAACTCAAAACATAAATAAAACACCAACAAAACCTAAACATCAGCGAAAAATGTAAAAAAAGAAAAAAATAACCCCGTTATAAAATGAACTTATATAAATTCAATAGTAATAAGCCTCTATTTACACATCTACCTTAAAGTACATGTCTCACAGGTCAACATGTTCTATCCTTTACACTTCTAAACGCCTGCTCCAATTTTTTTTCTTTTTTATAAGGCGAGAGGAGGAGGCGGGGGGGGGGGGGGGAAAGGGGTTTCTTCTATTCCTTCAAAAATTTACTCAAGCGATCGAAGCAATCGAAGTGGAGTCTTGGCCCCCCAGCAGAGTTTTTTCCACCACACTGATCACCAGCTCATGTGACTTATGCTCAAGGTGAATTCAATACACTTGCTCGTTTTGGACGCAGCCATTTTCAATCAGTCCACGATCCATCTCATTGGCGACTGCCATCAATCAATCAATCAATCAATAAACAAGAGTGGCTCGCAACCACACCCATTTCCATGTCACCTGTTTTAATCAACCTCTAATATCCCGACAGGTGATCCGGGTATCTTGCTACGTATTTTCACAACTATCAATACGCGTGCCAGGTGCAAATATATCAACACCAATCGGATTACTTTCTGCAAGGCACAAGATAACTGGATAATTTACCGAACTCCATCTCTCTGGATAGTAGAAGCAAAACGATTTTAGGTAGAAAAATCGATTAATATTGATTGTGAAGAATCGATTTTCCTCTAGTGATTCTAATTCCATTAGAAGTTAATCCAAACTCGATTTTTTTTTTTTTTTATTTCTCTACTACACCAAAAAATGGATTGAATTGCATCTTTTGTAAAAATAAACGGCCATCAATACAAATCACAAACACTTTGCTACGTGACGTCTTAAGTGAGAAGAATGAGCGAGATAGTGACCACAATCTCCTTCCATCTATAAATCTTACTCAGATAAATAAGAGACTCACTCCAGTATTAATAATGTTTATACAATTGAAATATGTGTCCAGGCCTAAGTAAGTGTCTCTAAAACAGAGGGTACGATCGGCCGCAAATGGCGGCGTTGTTCAATTAAAACTACCTCAATTGCATTTGGAGTATGTCCGCCTGGACCTCATATGAACCTCTTTGTAACTAGATTAGTGCAATTTGTGGCCTTCTTCTTGGCCCGTGGCGCTGCTGTTGTGCTGATACAACAACTTCGTTACAATGAATTCACGCACAAAATCAATTAGGCCACAATAAAATAAGTGATATTTTCTAGCCCAATGATATTACCGCTTTCTCGTTAGGGTTAATTGAATTAACGATCACTAACAAAATCAATTTAAATTTAAATTAATCTTTCTTTTCAGAAAAAACTTCTTAAAAATGTCAGCTTTAAGGTAACAAACATGACAAATATCTAATAGAAACCTGAGTTCTTATCATCTGACAGACACTTGAAGCAAAGAGGTCACCGCAAACAATAATCAAAGTACACAATAAAAACTCTGAGTAAAAAAAAAAAAAAAAGTGAAGACTTCGGTAAGTTGTAATAAAAATTTCGTTCTAATCAAAAATGAAATCAAAGATGTGTTTGATATTTTTTTCCTTTGGAATTTTTTTTTTGTGAGAGGGATGAAAATGTTCTTTGATTTATCTGTCCAGGTGACATAGGTTTGCTTTTGTTGATACACTACAAAACACTCCAACACACCAAATATACCTTTTGCTAAATCCATTTAGTCGTGAGCCACGAGCCAAATCCAGCGTTGATCTCTATATTGAACCAATATTAGAAAAGAGACATCCACAATCACCCACTAGCACAGGAAATTGCCACCCTCGTGCTCACACACTTCAAAGAATGAGTTTGGTCTGCAACCTCACTTTTCTTATATGAGAAAAATTCAGTTGCAAATACAAAAAAAAAGTTGTTTGCGGGAGGAAGAAAAAAAATAATACAGAAAAAGAAATAAAAAGCTTGAAGAATCCACCTACTGAGCTTTGTCACTCCAGTTTCACACAGGGAGCAACATATTCACTTAATAGATTGTTACTATATTTCAAACTGTCCACTCTAAACCTGACTCACAACAGGTTAAAGCGATGACCAAAATCCCAATTACTTTCCAAGAAAAAAAAAAAAAAAAGGTGTGGAGAAGGTCTGTGGACGAGAATTGGGTAATAAAGTGAAGGAAATGTCGTTTGGATGTAAGTAAAGGTGTTAAATGGTGCAGTTGGGTAATTTATTTATACAGTAAAATTAAAAGAATTCGATTTCCAAGTTTCATTCAGCAATAGAAACAGGCGAAATAGAAACCCACTGCAAATTGCAGTGTCTGAATTAAGAGTTGTAACAATTTGGAGATGTGTAATAAATTACGTTACGTTATAAACTTCGCCTTATGCCAGTGTTAAACACAAAGTTTTAAGCATAACAAAAGGATTTGACAACCTTACTATTGGCCACAATGTGTATACAAGTTAAGACACTTATTGTAATGTCAAATACATAGAATTTTCAAAGCTTGGAATAAGAAACCGATGTTATAGTTAACTAACATGAAGAAATAGGGTATCTGAACAAAACAAACAAGGTCCATAGTCATATTTACTTACTGCTGAAATGTTTTTATATATGGGACAATGTTTACTCAATTTTTAATCACAAAATTGAAAAAACAAGATCCTACCTTGCAATCCCCAACACCCACAATACACTACAAATAGAACAAATACCGCAATAATACGCTCACCAGACATTTTTGATATGTCAAGAGACTAGTTGCTTTTATACTTTACTAAGACAAATTTTCTTTCCCCAAAACTCGATTCCATTTACAGAGAAATGCACCCACTGCATCCACTTTCATGTATCTCCAGAGACAAATTACCTAACGGATAAAAAAAAAAAAAAAACTTACCTAAAATCCTCCATCTTCTCTACATGATAAAAAATGAGGTATACCTGAAAACATAGAAAACCACGTGATTAGTTCATGAAGGATGTTCCTATTTGAAAAATACCTTTAACACAAATCCCTTAATCCATCAGGATATTACCCCAACCCTAAACCAAGGCACCCGTCTTGATAAAAAAATAAAAATCGAAACCGCCTTCAACGAGAGGGGGTTTTTGAAGCTTCCTTTACCTAGCCCTTTGCACAAGCTAATAGATTTAGGCCTCCCTTCTTCTTTGGCCAAAACCCATAGCAGTCTCTCTTTTCTCTTTGGCAATCTGCAGCTCGAGCGATAACAAATCCACGAGGTCACTAACTCTTCTTCTTCTCTTACAACCATCATCTGCCTCTTCTCATGACAACGAGCAAGCCTTCCAACTCCCCTCTAAATGACCCCCATTTCACCTCTGCACACACCATAGACCAGGTCGACTGAAAAATGGAGCCACAGGGTAATCTAAGAACACGACAACCACCTCATGGCCGATTCCGACAACGTTTTTCCGCACACTAAAATGCTTGTCAAACGATCGGCCATCACTCACTCATTCCGACCCCGTGAACCGAATCCCCCCTACCCCTCTATACCCAACAACACATAACAACAATTCGGCTAAATTTAAAGCATCTGTCACTTTCTTTTGCCATCTGCTTCTCCCATGTTAACCCTTTCGTTCCGAGTTCACAATCTGTGCCCAACCCTGCAATAAAATTGTGGCCATTGGGATTCTTGTTGCCTTTATTTACGCTCTATGAACAGATCTTTTCTTGGCGGCTCCTGTTGCGGCACAGCAGCAGCAATGACCACTCAACCACGCATTCACTTCTTTTTATCCCCCCCCCCCCCCCGCCAGGACGGAGAAGGCTACTTAGTTGCATAATTACCTGATAAATTAATTAACTTCCCCTATCTGCTTTTATCCTACATGTCTGTAACCCTTCAAGAAAAATTGCAGACAAGTAAGAAAAAAGCGTTGTGTTGATTCTCGAATTTCGTGAGAACACCACAGAAGGGATATGTCTCACACCTTTTTTTTTTCTTTTTCTCTCTCTCTCCCCCCTTTGATGAGATTGCGGATGAATGACTACACCTGGTCTCTCGCATCAAACTGAGTGCATCCGGTAGGCCTAATTAATCGATATAAAGGTGAAAAGCATAGAGAAAAGTTTTCTTAAGTATTTTCTACAACTAGTTCATTACGTAATGATGTGTCGAGTAATCCGATTAGCATTTTGCGCACCTGTTTTGGCTGTGGGGCGTGCTACGTTTCACTACACTAACGATATGGCGGCTTAATACGTGTTGAAGGATGTAATTTGGAAACGACACCTTTGACGAAAAAGAAGTCAATATCAACTAATGGCGCTCTTTTGATCATCATTAAGAAAAAGATGGTTGAGCTGAGGATTAAATCCAATGTGATTATCTCGGGGAATCAGATGCCCTTATAAAATAGAGGGCTCAATTGGGTTGTGAATCAAATTGATTACAGGAAAAAAATGATTTACTCATAAAAAAAGAAATATAAAATGGGAATTTTTTTGCTTCTTCTTTTGTGGGCCCCAGACGCGAATTTCTCAATATTCCCACGCAAGAGGCCTGCTTGAGTATTACCATGGCAACGCAATCAGAGGGCGTCCAAACGTGCCAACAGTCATGTCCATCGGGTTTCATCCGAGCAGCGCCGCCTCGTGATGAGGAATCATCCTAATCTGCGAGGCTGCACGCCCCAACCCCAGCCCCTACCTCCTGTGAGTGCGCATGCGTATTCTATACCTCGCGCACGCACATCAAATTCAATTATTTCTCGCCCGGGCAGCTGCCATAATACCACATACTGGAGAAATAATTTCACTGCCTTTTGTTTTCCTTAATTGACTTTCTTTTTTTTTATTATTCCATCGCCTCACCTTTTCATACGTTTTCCGCCATTAAAAATTCCCAACCAAATGACTAATAAAAATGTGGTCATTTTTATTCGTCACAACACCCTCGACACATTTCATACGCACTCATCCATTTTGGTCGCGTTAATCTTTTCTTTCAACACGAACGCGGTGTTAATCTTTTCCCCTCATTCCTTTTCTCTCTACATCAAAAATCCAAGAGATTTATGACCGACTTCAATATTGGCCGTTGATATTTTCTTGCTCAATTCTTATTGCAAAAAGAAAAAAAAAATTCTTTTCAATGCTCTAGGCATTGCGCTACAAAAATCTCTCGACAACCATAAACTATAACAATTCAACACGTTACATGCTCCTTTTTTACCTCCAAGAAAAATTACCCAACATGTCCACTGATAGTACCCAACAAAAAACTTTACACTTAAAATTATTTTTTTCTAAATTCTAAAAGGACACACAGTTTTTTTTTTTTTTTTTTTTTTTTTTTTTTGGTTGTGAAAATTCCCTTTTCATTTGAAAACGCTTCAAACGTACGTGCTGAGCTTTTCCTCCAAGGAGTACGTCTTCAGGTAAAAGAGGGTGTTGGTGGATGTAGGGGTTAGTAAAGGGAAAGGCTTTTTTTTGCCATTCCTCGCACCTGTTCAGATCCCAGTGTAATAACCGTAAGGATGGAGGTGGATGGAAGATGCTACAAAGAGACACTCCTTCATTGGCAGAGCTTTACAAGGACTCTTTTGGGGACTCATGGGAGCCCTTCACCGCTACAATGTTGCAAAGTCATAGACGCCCATTGCCAAGCGGAAAAAGAGGGAGGGGGAGAGTGGGATGGGGAAGCTTAATTCTCCCGAGACATCTTGCTCTCTGCGCATGCGTGTTTCATCTACCGTCCCCTCCTTCTTTTACCTGCATGTTTTGCCGTTTTACTTGAGCATTCGATTATCATGGGCTTCTCCCCTTACATACAACTCATATTACAATGGGGAGAAAAAAATATTAAAAAGTTACAACCAAAAAAATGAAGTCACTTATTAATAAGTATCTTTAAATTTGAATTACAAAAATGAATTAATCATTTTTATTGTGAATTAGTATCCACCGACGGAAAAAGTGTTCAAAATAGGCTAAGACTTACGCACACTATGATACAGTTTATGGTTCTATGTATAGATATAATGTCAGATTTAGTAATCTGAGGTTTTACCTCTTGCAAGGGCCTATGGTTATACTAATTACATTTTTGGACGGTCAAATGTGGTTAGATATTGGCAAAAATGGTGCGATATGTTTCTTTTATAATGAATAACACTACACAAAAGCAAAGCATACTGTATCATATGCTCAAACGTGCACCACAATTCCGTGTATTTGGGCAGTTTGGTTTATGCCTAAGGAATACCAAACTGTTAATTTTCCCCTATATGATACATATTTGGTCTTATGTCTTATATATTGGCTGTACACTTCCTGAATTATCAGGCATCATGTAGCAGCATTAATATTGTTGCACATTGTGGTGATCCGACGTAGTTTTTAACAAGAAAGTCTTTTTCCATTGCACTTGTAAACATCTATATAGTGAACACTTTCAATTGGAACCAATTCAATAAGCTTTCTTCAGAGTGTCTCAATATACTAAAAGCTATTTTTGTTCAGTCGCGAACAATTCTTGACTTTTCTCTGATATAGTCAAGTAAACAGGCTGAGGTTGCATTCGTAAGTAATTACCACTGCTGAGATTACACCATGTTAAAAGAATTTTATTTTTTACGTTGTATGATAGAGAAGTGACAAAAGTGAAATTCAGGCGCGTTCTCTCTTTTTCTCTCCACCTCCTTCCTCTTCAATGGTCGATCGATGGAAGCAAAGAGGCGGGCAGCGAGCAAGGAATCACGCATTACTTATTAACAGGTCCGTGGTTCGCATCGTTCCAGCCAGACTTGCTCGATGCCAGCAACTCATTCTCGACGCATGATTGCTCTTGCTTCTTGACGGCTGGAGGGCGCCACTTGGAAATCAATCTCCACACTCGTCTTTGAATTTTACCCCCTTCCCCCAACCCCCTTAGCCTATTCTACTATCATTATCGATGCTTACTTTCTACCCAATTTACACCTCGTCTTTCGACAATTATGACGTCACTCAAAAAAATCTTTTCCCAATACTGACTCACAAACTTTTGCCTTTAAGTTTTATCTATTTGACTCCAGGTGTAAGGTTGATAACAAGCTTAGGTGTTATCCTTTGGTTAAAAAAAAACGCGAAAAAATGAGGTAATGTCTCTTGAGAATGGAGGTGATAAATGTGTTTAGGAGTTGAGATATTTGGTGTGAATTTAGTAATGTCTTAAAATAAATATTAATCAAATTTAAAGAAAACAATAAAAAATACAACAAAAATAGAGTTTTTTTTTTTTTAGTATTTTCTCTTTCTTTTTTTTAGTGTCTAAGAAAATTCCATTATCTTTCCCTCCAAAAATGTCATTCAGTTCGAAAAAAAAAAAAAAGATGGTGGCGCATCAGAGAAAGAGAAGAAGGTAGAAGAAGAGGGAAAAAATAGATAGCTGGTGGAGAACAAGTTAGAGAACAAGATTCCATTTCTCACAAACATTTTACCCCAAGCCAAGCAGAAATGTATTATCACTTGTCACCCGACTTGCATTCAACTCAATTTTTAATGGACAGCAATTCCCTTTAGGTTTATATAAACACAAAACCAAACAAATCTCTTAAAAAGTGTCATTTTCAATGCTTACATTTTCCATCTTGAAAAATATTTTTTCCAACACAAGATAAAAAAATAAAAAAATTTTTCTAATCAAATTTCCCAATCTGTAATTGAAAAAAAAATTTCAAGTCAAAAAAGAGAAATCTCAGATCAAAGAGTTGTACATACAACCAACCCCTTTAGGGCTAACTCACTATCGAAATGCAACGATAAACACGCTAACTCGATGACAAGACCATATGTGGAATTTTTTTTTTTCTCCTTTCCCTTCTCTACTTTTACCCCGTTGACAAGAATGCAATGGTTCCTCCAGGACCACTCGGTCCAAGAGTAGGAGGGTCGGATCGTAACATTAAACAAGTGGAATGGATTTTCCCATGGCGAAACATTAAAATAAGGAATGCTAGTGGGAGAGCTTATTCTGATTAATTTTCGCGTGGCAACGAGCAGGGATTAACATCTCCATCTAGGAGCAAACTGGAGGAACTAGCTAAGGTGTAGTAGAGTACGGGGTTCGGTGACATGGGGGTTCGCATACACAATGGCAAATGTAGAGAAGGGGAACTATTAAATTATTTTAATGGCTTTGCAATTTAGGCCAGAAAGAGGTTTCCGCTCTACTAATCCTCTTCCCCACCATTGCTCTAGCCGATTTAAAGTGCTACACTCATTTGCTACTTCCTATAACACGAGGGAAAACATTCACTCCTAAAACATAACAAATGATGTAGGGAAAAATATCAAAGAAGTTAGCCCAATTTGTGTATAGGGAGATAAAAATGGGTGTAAATTGATAAATTTTTACTGGCTATGAGTAAGAACCTTTTGCCTCAAATTTCTGTTGGTGAAAGCTCTCGACGTTAGAGGAGAAAATGGAAAATGGAAAATTATTGCCCCAGGCCAGTTATGGAGAGGAATTATTTATGGGTTGGAATGTAGTGTATAACGTTGTGTAGTTGTTGGTGCTCACGAGGAGCCATTAGGGGGTGGGTGAATTGGGAATAAAAGAAACCAAACTCCACTCAACTACACTCTTAATTAAGGGAAACCATAAGAGGGGCGGAACGTCATTTCTCTGTTTACGATTAACTATTCATTAAAGGTGCAAATTATTAAAATAAATAACGACTAAACAAAAATCGTGCTAAAATCGGAGCTAAAACTTTCCAAACTTTCACTACTAAGAACGTAATAAAAAAAAATCTATTTAATTTACAAGTTATATAGAGAAAGTGTTGCTTTTGGACGAAACAACCGGCGCATGTTGTAAGCGAAAAGAAAAGCCAAAAGAAGGAAGAAGAAGAAAAAATAAAAGAAAAGCAGGGAAAAGAAAAACATGAAACAGGAGGGATTTGCTAAGCCATGCATCCACAGGGAAATCACATTGCACAAGTTGCAGCCTTGTGACATTAATAACAACAACAGGCATTGTGGTCATTAAAGTTTTACTCCGCACTAGTGTCGACACACACATCAAATTTCCAGACCCCGTTTTACTTCTCCAAGATGAGGGAAACCAGAAGCAGCAACAGCTGATGATTAATTCAAGCAAACTAAGGACACACAAAAGGAACCCTTCTCCCCCCCCCCCCCATCTCCTTTCTGTAGTATAGTAAGGGGGATTAACGCCCGAGTGAAACAAAATAAACAACAAAATTATTCATACTGCATTTTTTTTTTTTAAAAATTTTTAAATTTTAAAAAAGTTGAGTGATTATCGAGTTTTCATAGGAGAAGTTTCGTCCACTTTGTTTTTAAGGGTGTACTATAAGTTTGTTAAGTATACTCATATCTTTTTACCCTCTTTTATTTAGTTCCATCGACCTTAGGTAGACTGTGTAATTATGTGTAACGAGCACCATGGGGTCCAGCAACATTTGGCTGCCTCTGAATAATTCATTGAATTTGAACGACGCCATAGCTTACAATATTCTTATGTAAGCAACACTCAAGTAGCTAGGAAAATTGCCGACGACTGAGAATTTTCTAGTGGTCTTCACTTATATAATGTATAGAAACGAGGGTTTTACATCCAAGCAAAACATTAATTATATATATATATAACATTATATACATACAACGTTTATAAAGAAAAATGTTTTCGTCCATTAAATATTTTACACTCACCCGAAATGCAATGCGAACCAGTTATTAAATTTCATAGTACCCAGGATTTAAACTCTCAAAAAATATTTTGCACTTGAATTCATTTGTTCAAATTTAATCCTCGAGTTAATATAAAATTTTCCCCCCCCGCAAACTTCTAATAAACAAAATGTCAAGTGTCTCTCTAGAATCCACTCTAGTTTTCCACCAACAACAAAATGGCGGGATAATTTCTTCAGAAACGTAGAGAAGAGGGAATGGATCATTTTAAATAAGCCACGTATAATTAACTCGAATTCCATTTACCAATTGAAACCCACGGTCGAATGAAAAGGATGGAGAGACGCCATCCAAAATGATTAGTTGTTAGGTGACAGGTGATGTTAGGCCAATAGCTCGTCCAATTTGTGCGTTCACAAATGAGGAAACAAAGTGGCATCACCCATCCTTTACCCTCTCCCGGCAACACCACATTAAACCTTGTGCTTACGTTTAAAGGGCTTTTCCCTGTCCCCTCTGATCAACGTTTGATGAGCCCAATGAAGGGAGACGCCAAACTACAAAAGTGACACTCGATCACTCTCTCTCTCTCTAATATTTTTTCTTGTTTTTTTTTTTTATTTTTTTAAATAAATAAATAAATAAATAAATAAATAAATAACCGCAAGCCCCCTTTGAGTTTTGGTTATGATCAAACATGGTTTAGACGCGTGAAAAATTTTTCTAATCTAAATGTAAATTCCCCAACACGTAATCAAATTCATTGGCCGAGTTTAATTATTCAAAAACTTGATCCGAAAATAAACATGAACGTATCAAACACCTCTCGCCTAGTTATAATCCCGGCTTGCTTATACATCAGAAACCAGTTGGCACAAGCTGTAAACACACAACACACAAACAGCTGCTTTCGTCCTGCTCTGTTTGAACTCGTCTCACTGCACCCAAATACACACAAAAGACAATCACCAGATGGCGCCTCACCCAAAAACGAGACTAAATTACAAGCCGAGATTCAAATGATTCTTTCTTTTTTTTTAAAATAAAACTTCCCTCTAGTGCTAACTTTACGCAACTCGACTCACCTGACTCTGACACGTGCCACCTTCAGATAAAGTCGTCATCCTTTTTTGGAAACTTGGCATGGAATCCTCAAGAGACAACAAAAGGAGAAAAGAAGATTGGGGTGTAGAGGGGGTGTTGGCAGAAGAGGGTATTGGGGGTGGGGAAAGATGTAGAAAGAGAGAAAGAAAAAAAAAAGTCGGCAGTACCTTCGTCTCTTTTTCGTTCCTCCCTACGGATGGCACAGAAAAGGGAATTGTGCACACGGCGTGATGGACGCTCCGCCATATACCTGTTGGTCAAAACGAAGATGGATGATGGCCTCGGTCGACACCCCATCCGTGTCTCCAGAGTACTCGGCTAATGCGCTGCTGCCAAACCGCAGTGAAAACAAAATTCGCTCTTGGAACGTCGTCTCTTCCATACAAATGGCGCGTGCAACTCCATCTTGTAATATCGATTGATTGACGTCTGGTGTTATAACATGTGCGAAAAATGGCTTTCTCCAAAATAAATTCATCTAGCTCACACACACACACATCTTTGGCCTAACCGTCGAACTAGCGGGGACCTTATGCGACCGTGGTCTCTTTTGACAAACGCAGCTTGAAAAATCTCCCCTCACTTCCTCTCTCCCCTCCTAGAAAACCCACCCTTATTTGGCCAATTGTAATGGTAATGCAAAGTCTGCAGGGGCACGTGCTCTTAAACAAAGATGGAGATGTTATTGTCTAGCGCGTTATAATAATAAAATATGATAATAATACTAATAAAAAAAATATATTATGGGTTGAAAAGTGTTTCGTATTTCACGGTTGGCTCGTCACGACGACAAAACAAAACAATTTCCACCTTTTTCTCAGATATGAGATGCGAGACATTCGCAGTTTTCATCTGAGCACTTTTCCTTCTTAAGTAGACGCATGACACAGTATGTCGTTTTCTTTCTAATGAGATGTACGACGTGGCAAGTTTCTCACGATTAGCGAAGCGGCCCAATCCATCAAACGGTTCTTTAACTCCGGGTGCCGTGCACCTGTCATCCATGGGCGAAGAACATTGGCCAGAGATGAACGCGACCCATCTCATTTATGGATCATGAAACTGGCGAGACGATTCTCTTTCTCTCTCTCTATTGCACACACACACCAACCACAGGCATCAAAAGCTCGACATGATTAAATTCAACACCCCCTACCTTGTCTCTTTCTCTCTCTTTTGCGCCCATTTTCTTACCATTTGCCATCTGATGGAATACAAAATACACTTTCCTAATATACCTTTTTTTCAACCCATTTCACATTTCCCCCCCATGATAATTCACTTACGTTATACAAAAGTGGAAAATAAAAATTTTAAACCGGCGAATAATTTTCAAAGGGAAAATAAAATTTTCACGTTTTTTAATAGAAAATTCTCCTTGTGACTTTTAAGTTTTTTAAATTTTTTATAATACGAAATTTCAAACTACACTGAAACTTCTATAGTTATTAATAATTATTTTTTGCATTTATTTTCCAAATTGTAATTGTGACTTTAAGTTACTATCTTGCCTTGCCCTAGTATAAATATTCCAAGTCTTGCTTTTTTACCCTCTTCTGTGTGGCTTTTCCTGTACACTAAGAGACTAGAGTGTAAAAAAAAAGACTAGAAGAGAGGCCAGGTGGCAGCTTTCGTTTCAATCCCGTTGGGGAGCAAGGGGAATGGGGAAGAGGATGGGTGGGAGAATAAGTGCAGGAAGGGAAATAGACGATCCTTGCCCTGAGTCGAGGCTTGGAGCGATTTTCCTGCGTCAATATTGGAGCAGCCACTCAAGGCAATGCACACAGACCAGTTCAAACATCGAATTAACCTCAGGATCAGCGACCACTTTAACAAGTCGTGTATAGAAATTAAAAAGAGGAAAAATCGTCTGTACACCATTTACTATTCATATTTGTTGCGTTTTGGGGAAATTGTTTGCCGTCATGTTCAAATCGTGTCAACACATTAGACTATGTCGCCGTAAAACTGATACGACATTTTCTTGGGTGGAATGCATTTAAGAGTGTGTAATGTCGTTTAATGCACACATCTCTTTCTACTCCCTTCATTTCCGGAACAATGTACACACATTATAAAAAATCAACGACGCTCTTTGCCAAACCCTACCCAACAAGGAATACAATTTTAACGTGTAATTTTTTTTAACGAGATTTATTTTTTAATCTATAAAGTTTTAGATAAGCTCTATTAATCAATAAGACGGTAATGATTCTGTCTCAAATTGAACGTAAAGTTGTTATTTTATTCGATAGACAATGGCTACTTTTCCATTCCACAATATAGTGACCATAAAAATGGACACACAAGAGAGACGAGACTGAGGAAAACACGTGAATAAAACATTCACTTGCTTTCAACGGATCGTATTCTAACGAAAATAGCTTTGGTCCAGCCGTGTCCAAACCAAGAAAATTGCCAAGTGTAAACTATCTATCTACTTGCCACATTTTAACCCTTCTCTTCTGGAGAACAAAACCAAGAAAGCAAAGCAATATTCTTTAAAGGGACACTCAACCCCTAAGACAAGTTGGGTTTAAATAAAAAATTGAAATAGTCTGAACATGTACGCAATACTTAAATTTCTTAATTTTGAACCGTAATTTAGTTTAAAAAGAAAACATTTCATCACGTGATGTAAACCAACCAATGGGATCAATTGTTATGGACCAGCCAGTCCACAAAGAACGATCCCATTGGTTGGTTTAGATCATGTGATAGAATATTTTCATTTTAAACTTAATTACGGTTCAAAATTAAGAAATTTAAGTATTGCATACGTAATTAGACGATTGCAATCTTTTATTTAAACCCAACTTGTATCAGGGGTTGAGTGTCCCTTTAAAGTGTGTCAAATAGCAGATTGAAAATTCAAGTGAATCAAATTACACAAAAAAAATACATCAAATCAAATAAGTGTCTAAAAATGAACAAAATCTTCCCTGTGATTAGCTGAATTAGACATATCAAATTATATAATGTGCGAAAATACTGCATATTAGACAATATGTACTTGACTTTTATATAGTGCCTATTATCTAACGTAAGTAGCAGTCAATACATTTTATCTCTTCTACTCAATTGTGACACCACACAAAAAAAACTTTGACCCTATACAAGGAGTATATGTTTAGCAGCCTTATCATATAATTAACGACTAAAATAAATAGCAGTGAAATTTAATAGACCAAAGTGAGTAGAAAACCAACAGAATATTAGAAAGTAATATAATCACGTTGATTATATTATTTTCTAAGACTTTCCAAACAACATTATTGATCTTTGAAATCAAGAGACTCAACGTGAATCTTTAAACATCATTTCCAACTCTTTAAAAACAAATTATCCCCCGTGGTCAACCCCCCCCAAAAAAAAACAAAAACCAAACACTCTGATTCCAAAGGTAAAAGCTTCAACTTGAACAAATTTATACACTCGTGACGTCATTAAGTAATTTCTTGATTACCAAGCAGAAGAAGAAGCAGGTGGTTAGTCACAAGAGAAACAGAATAAAAAGGGGGGAGGCGAACGAGTTATCCACTCAGAGACCCCCTCTATACCACAATTTATTGGAAAAGCATGTAAGCATTCTTTAAGTAAAGTAAAATAAAGTGTAGTCTGAAAATTTCTCTGAGGCTGTTGTTTTCTTTTCATGCATCACGGGATGAGAAGAGAGACACGTGAGCAATTAGTTTGTTCTTCTCATCCATGCAGAGAGGTGGCAAAAATGAGTGGGTAGGGAAAGAACACACACCGAGCGTATAATTCATTATGTCGCAATTTTGCCCTCTGACTCTTAAGTTGGAAATAAATTGACGGTGAAGCCCCCAAATGGAAAAAAAAAAAATTTAAAAAAGTTGATGTGAAAAAGATTGTCGTCAAAACTAATGACGCAAAACTCGAGCTTTTCATCTCTTAGTGTTTTACTAATGACTGAAACATTTGGCAAAGTTTTTAGATAATTGTATTTTTTAACATTTCTTATTCCTGGAAAATACTTGACCTGAGTAATCATAGAAGTAGATTCGTGTTTCGCAGTTAATACGAGAAAGATTTTTCATTTATTGGGTTGGGGGTTTGACTTTGTCGAGGAGCTCAGGAAAGAAAAAAAAAATCAGAATGAGAGGGAGAAAGAGAAATCAAGAAAGGTTTTGCTTCCAAGAAATGAAATGAGGGAAAAGATAAAAGAAAATGAGATAGGAATTAAAAACTATGGATCTTTGATGCAATTAAATTTTAATTTTGGATTGGATAGAAGAATGAAAAAGAAGATGATGGGAGAAGGGGAAAAAAATGGTAGCTTACTACCAACTGTCAAATCTAATCACCAATTTTGAAAAGTCATGCCAAATTAATAAGTGAAATATTGGTTTAATATTTACTTCTTAAAATTGTGCAAAGATTTTAAATAGAGATTAATTTACCTGGAAGATTATAAATATTTTAACCCAAATTATAGTGGAGATGACATTTTTACTTTTTTTTTTTTTTTTTTTTTTTTTATCATGGACCAGACAAAGGATTTGTTTAGGAAAAAAAAACCTTCAAGAGAAATTTTCAATTTATATTTTCATTTCTTGAAATTTCTAATACTTTTTTTTTTTAGCAAAGATTTTTTTTTCAGATGACTTTTGTTTTTTCCATGTGCAGGGAAAAGATGAAATGACAAAAAATTAATTAAATCAGAATTTTTCCACTTTCTTAAAAGTGATGGTTTATAAAGAGGTAAAAATTAAAATACACGACTTTAAAAGAATAAAAAATTTCCCATTTTCCTTTTCAGGTCAAAAGATTTGTTTACATTCAGTGTGCAAATTGCAAAATAGGCCTAACCTCAAACAAAATAAAAACGAGCGTCTTCCACGCATGAATGCGAAACATTATTAAATTTCATAGGGAAAAGCGCTCCTGCCACATTTCATATTACCACTTGCCACCATTTTTCCCTTCCCCTCACATTTTTATATTTCTTTTATTTTACGAGGGATTAAAGCTCAACTTTTACCATCTCTATCAAACATCAAAAATATAAAGCAAAATGAAAGAAAAAAAAATCTAAATTAATTTTAGATAAACAAGTGTAAATTGTAAGACTAAAAATTGCGGTACAAGATAAGAAAATCATTACCCTACCCACACCCCCTCAGAAAAAATTCTCATTTCGTGAAAAAAGAAAAAAAAAACCTCTCTACTGATTTAAAAGATAACAAAAAAACCAGAAGGAAGAAAAAATAGTCATCTCGCAATGACGAATGATTAATACACTTAATATCCGGTTGATTATCATCAGTCCTTGCAGCTTAGTTCTACTCAAAAAAAAGGAAATCAAGAAAAGTAATGCACCGTAACCAACAAAAATAATTCCACAAGCTACCACCTGAGGTCATATCACAATCTATAACCAACTTTTGAACAGAAGAAAGAGAGTAAAAAAAAAAATTAGGGTAGAAACACTGGATATACAAAGAGATGAGTCAAGAGAAAAGAGTTAAAAATAAAAATGGCGAGAAATCAGAACAATTGTTTGTCAATATTTGCACTCATTTTTGTGAGTGCAGTGTGAAAATTTTTCCAGATGGAATCAGCCACGTGTGAGAAATCAATGAGAGACAACGGGGAAAATGGAATCCGAGGAAAGCCACTCTTTTGGTATAGAACAAAAGAGTTTCAAAATGGCTGCCCTTCAAATTACTCGGTAAAGGAAAAGCGGTGTCAAAATAAAATAAACTCAGCGTCGTTTACGAGCTCGGAAAAAGATCGTAACTTATTTTATTGGCTCCTCATAAAACATGGCTGCTGAATATCCAAAAAAGGAAAAGAAAAAAAAAAGTGGTCTTTCACTTTGCTGCCTTTATATAAAGATAATAAACTCGAGTCATACAAAGGAATGAAATTGATTCGAAATGATTGTGATTTTAAAACCGCACCATATTGCACGGTACATTAAATTTAAGTAATACATTTTATATTAATATTCTTTATCTTTCAGTATCATAGCTTTGGCTTTTAGGTGATAAAATAGAATAATGAGACAAGGATTGTGCTCACCTACACAATCTTAGTCTTGTTTGATAACCTTAGAAATAACAATATTAGAAAAACTTACTATAAGATGTTATGTGTTTTCCAACACACTGAATAATATCTATTCAGATGGTAATACTGCACCGTTTAGTCAAGTTAAGCAGAAACATAGATGACCAGAAACTGACCCATCACCTCCCCTCGGGCAAATATTTAATCATGTAAGACAAAGTAACAATGCGAAGCAGATGTGGCCTTTCAAAGTTCAAATTTTCAGAGATTAAAGTTTAATCTATTTGTTGAATCAGTGTGTCAAATTTTGAATGAGTCATCTAAACAAGTTAGTAAACAAACAAGTCTTTTGAATTTCTTTTATATTGCAGTAAACACTGCTCAATCAGATAAACTTTCAATATTGACATATGCAGTTTTATGTATTAAAGTTGCACTTATAAACGTTTCGTCAAAATAATTTCAACTTTAAGTAATACTTTTTGTGGTTTGCTACAACCTCTTTGTAGTAGAGAAAATATATATTGAACGAAGTATTTCATGTTCATGCTCTAACGGTGCAATAAGTTGCAACGACATTGTCCATCATAGAGTGTAACAGATCACTGCATCGCAGTCACTACACCCAAGATCAATACGGTATCATAGATAGCAAGCCTCGAAAGTTGAAAAAAGGTATCAATTTAACGATGGCCAACTTAACTTTTAAACTAACTTTCAACCTTTTCAGTTGTTTTATAGAAATCACAAATCTTATTACTTAATAAAACAATTTCAGTGCAAGAATTATTAAATATCAGACAATAGGACAAAGCAGAAGCTTTTTTTTTTTTTTAAAATGAACTGAAAATATTTGTGAACAATTCCAAAAATTTTGCACAATCATTTTCATTTGCACGTGCGTCAATTACAAGCGCATAGGTAAGGCAATTTCCACATAAATAAAATGGAGTAAAAGCGCAAAAATCGAAAAAAAGAAATTAGTTGCCGTCACACAAAACTGAAGAATTAATGGAGCTGCAGTTGTCATTTTTGCAATGATAGCAGCTTCAGTGAGCATCCCCTAGTTATGTTGGTTAGGGGGTGGAAAAGTTGGTTCGAATGAGAAAATCATGGCAGTGTGGCAGATCTATTATGTCGACCGGCTGGAAATCGTTCACCGTAATAAGCAGACAACATTAATTTTCCTTCATCACCAAGAAACGAGGAAAGAGAAAAAGAAAGAAGTAAAAAACGAAGAAATAATAAATCCTTTTATTTCTTTTCTATTCCAAAATTAATTATTTTTTAAATTGGGTATTGTCGTCGAAGCGAATATTTTTTTACGCACTGAGAAATAATATTTGCCAATGTTTACATCAAGATTATTTAAGATATTACTTATCTCTTCGTTTTCTCATCTTCTTCAACCATAATAGATTTGTACGATAAAGAAAAAGAGGAAATTGAATATGAGCAAAGTGAAAGTTAAATTAAAACAGAAAAACAGAAAAAAAAAAAAAAACTCTTCCTTCATTTTTATTATTGTATTTCAACTGTAAAACTTGGTAAAACACTGGTCGCTCACGTCAACAAAACTCATCAACAACAAATGTCTCAAGGGTGCATGGCAAATCCAAAAGGGACTAGGAAACCTCCCTTGCACTTTGCACAAAGATTTGTTCTACTATCCATTTGTTTACTGTGTACGTTCCATTGCAACTTGCGATGTTCCCAAAGGACCTGAGCTTCCAACCACTTGTAAAACTCCCTTCAAATTCTACATTATTGATAAACAAACTAAGCATTCCTATCGATTTCTATTACTATTTTCCGATGCGCTATTTTCTGAAACAATTCTAAACGAGTTTGGCCAAATCAGGATAAATACTTCTCTTGAAAGCTTTTGCTGCCGTGCTTAAACAAGTGATGAAATAAAGAAAAGTAGACAAGTGGTTATTTACATTCCAAAAAAAGAAGAAGAATAATTTCATCATTGCTTAGGGAAACCAATATGAAACGATTAAAACCAATGCAATTTTAATAATGTCTTCTAACTGAATATAAAATTGGGTAGTGGCTTGTTTCGAGTCGCTTCTTTGAAGTTGCCGTACGAACAAACATGAGACGTAATAACTCCGACATTCCCTTTGAACCTTCAGTTTTATTAGTAAATGTTATTTCAGTTTCTATTGAAGCTTGCCATTCCTAATTTTAGTTGAAATGCAATATGATAAGACTTAGATTCAAGACAGGGTCAACTAGAAAATTCCGCAGGCTATCAAAAATTTAAATCCAAACCACAAATGGTTAGTGTAAACACTGTTGAAAATTTAATCCCGAATTAACTTTCCACTTAAAAAAATCTACTCTTTAAGTAGTTAACGCCGTAAGATTTTTTAAGTGGAAGGAAGCGCCATTATTTTTCACAGCATGGACCTCTACGTCGAGATGTGCAGCTAAGTTTACACCTGAGTTCATGCAAGGTACAAAGTAGGATGAACTTAAAGAGAAAGTGAAATGAATTTTGGAATTAAAGCTTAATATTAATACCTATTACTACTTTAAAAGACGCACTTAAAATTAGTAGCACAGTAAAGTATCAAATTTACCTTAATAAAAAGAAAAAAGAGTTAATAAGCTAATTTTACATTTGATGACTATTAATTGAGAAAATTAAAAATTGTAAATTCCCAAACGTAATTTCAAACTCAACTATGAAAATAAATAAAAATCTCTAATTAAAATTGTTATTACTGATGCCATATTAAGTTGTGGTTCATATGCCAATAAGCTTATACCAAGTTCAATTCGGAATCTTGTTTTTTTTTAAAAATTGTTTGAAACGACTTATTTTGATGTGAATAGTTTGAAACCAGATCAAGTCAAACAGGATAAATCCAAGCAACCATTCCAAACTCCTTGAGTGGCTCTTAGAAATATAAACACATGAATATTTTATCCTTACCAATGTCAAGTTACATTAATTCTAAATCCGGAGCTTATATAGTCATTCTTAACTGTGTTATTCATGAATAAACAAAATTATAAAGTCTTATTCTAATTAATACTTATAAAAATAAACAGACAAAAGGCGTAAAAATAGCCCATCATTGTATACATGCATACATGCATACAAGCATACATGCATACAAGCATACATGCATACAAGCATACATGCATACAAAGCATACATGCATATAAAGCATACATGCATATAAAGCATACATGCATACTGTTACTCTGGTAGTTTTGTTTATGATACCCTGCAACGCTTTTTCCTAAGAAACTCAATTAAAAAGGAGCAAAGCCTAGTTGCTATCACTATTTATCATATTCAACTCTAAGGCGCTAGCAACAGTTGAAAAATTTCAAATTCAAAATGCAATGAGCTTACAAAATTTTCCTGGGCAATTCTTTTCCTGAGGACAAAATATGACAACTGAGGGGGGCTCGGCATAAACCAAATAAAGGTAGGAAAGGTTTGCAAGAAGGATGTAAATTTCAGAGTGCCAGGCTTTTGTTTCCTTTCAATGAAGGCTAATTATATTTTAATTTAAAGGATTAGTCCATTTGTCGTTGACGCAGCTGTCCAAACAAACGAGAGAATAAGCGAGTGGTCGGCCCCTGGGATTCTCGAAAAGACCTTCTTCTCTCCTTCCCACAGATTCAATTTGTGATAATTGTCTAGTAAATTCCATAATGCGATTTTGCTTGAAAACAAAAGATGATGAACGTTCCCCATTCTATTGCTAATAAGTCTCCATCTTAAGCAATAAATCTGTGCAAATGAAGTGGAAACTGACAAAACCCGGTTTTAATAAATGAAAAACAGAAAAATGCAAATATTTTTGACTAGTTAACAGATACATGTTGTTAAGTAAAGGTGTCATCTCGCCCTCCTTCACTCCCTTTTTGCTTATTATTTTTCCTTATAGACAGCAAGAAATGATAAAGACAAAGTGAAAGAAAAGAAGCAAGGTTAAAAAGAAGCGTCTCTTTTCTAAAATGAAATTCATGTTCTTTCGTCTGCAAGATGGAAAATGTTTTATGCGTCGAGTCTTTTGTCAAAAGTTTTGCCTCTCAGCTACATGTTGTATGTGCGTCTTTCATAAAACTTCTAACTCTTTGAATCCTATTGTTCAATCATCCATTTCGAGTTCATAACTTTCCACGTGTACACAAAATGATGTTGGGAATTATAAAAGCGAAGAAGTGCCCAACTTGGAAAAAAAAGATTCTTTTTTTGAATTAACTTTTCTATTTTTCATTTTCCACATGTTAAATCAACATTTGGGAATTTACGTCAATTAATTTTTAGGAAGAAAAGCTTAAAAGAGAACGAAGATAAGTAAGAAGAAAAAATATAAAGGTAAAACTCAACCCACATTCCATCCGCTAAGTGCTTTGGGTTTTCAGACATGTTTTATTAATAATTTCTTTCTTTTAAAGGAGACGAAGAAAAGTGTAAGCTCAAAACATGCGCATCACCGTGGAAGTAACGGTTTTTCTTGCGCGTTAGTTTTTATCCAGCTAGAAAAAATAATTAATCATTCATAAACCAGAATGGCAAAAGCAAAAAGAAATAAGAAACACATTATTCAATAAAAAGCAAGTAACATTCAGAAAACCATAAAAAAAATTTCTCAATCTGGTGTTGCCTCTTATTAAAATGTACGCTCTGCAATTAAAACCGGAAGATTTAATAAACAAAAAATATGTTAATGTTTATAATGTTAAAGAACGTTTCGACCGGATTAAAGATGTACTTATAGAAAGGTTTCTAAAAATATTTCTTCTCACGTAACATGTTAATTTTGTTCCGTCTTTTAAATTGCAAATCACCAAATTTCATCCAATCAAAGGCAATGCGTGCCAATACGATCCCTTAAGGCCATGATGTCAAATCCATGTCAGCAACTTCTAATGCATTGTCTAGACCCGTCTCTAGAGGACCCATTACTGAAGCCAAATGTTCCTTATCCTTAAAGAACCCTTCAAATCCTTTCTAGAGACTTCCAACAAAAAACAACAACTTAATAGTCAACGTTTTTCCATTTTGAAAATAACAAGTCAAAGTTTTTTATTCCACATCTCCCCCTTCCAAAATAAAAGAAAAAAAAATTATTTTAACATTCAGTAGGGACAGGGCGTACTTGATTTGAATACCAATTATATGAAAGAAATGACATTGTATTTGAGTGACAGCTACAACGTCGATTCCGCCATTTGCAATGGCGGTCGCGACTGGTATCACATTGCCCATAGCCCGCATCGCCCAGCTGTAAAGTTGAACGCGTTTCTCTTATCACAGGGGAACGCTGGTTGCACGTTGGACTGACACGCTGGGTCTTTTGTTTGGTTAATTGAGGAAGTCGCTGGGTTTCCTCCACACTGCTGCCACTGATAAACAGCGCATAGGACAGAATAGGGCCTTGCACGTCTCGCACTTGGATGGATGGCAAGTTGGTGATGAGCCAAAAAGCCTTTTCAATGCACCACGTCGTCTCGCTTCGACTTTGCTACTGGCTTATTCTCCCTTGACGAATATAAAGACAGTTACTGCTTACGTCTATTCATGTCAAGCATTTGTCTCTTTGGCAAACTCGCTATGACTAACAAAAGCATTGTTCCTTGCTCAATCTTTGAACAGGTACTTGATGTTTGTTTTTAATGTCATAACTAATTTAAAGTCCGACCTAAAACTTGCTAAAGATTCAGAGTATTGCACACTGTAATTATTTAAAAATTCTGAAATATAAAAATCATAAAGATATCTAGATACATTATCTTACTAGATTACTTGCTTACAGCATGATTTAAGAGATAAGAAACAGGTGTTATCTCTGCATTTCTCTGTCTCTTGAAAGCTTTACAAGAAAAGGTTGTGTTAATAATATCCCAAGATATAGTAAAGGTACTTTGTAATGTGAAACAATACTACATAGTTCAATGGGTGGTGTAAGGTAAAATTTAATGCAATTGCTGATCTAGATAAGATCTCGTGCACACCAATTGCAAATCTCGGGTAACCTCGCACGGATCTCGTACAGATACCGTAAAGACCAACTGCAAATCTCAACCGTGCACTTGTACCAATTGTTATTCTAGTGCAAATCTTCCAATGGGGCGATGTAGTTCTAATAATGGCCGCAGTTCTAACAATGGTGGCGCGTCTGTACTGCCAGGTGGATTTATTTCCGGTTCCACCTGGCAGTACCGACCGCCATCATTGTTAGAACTGCAGCCATTATTAAAACTACCGAAGCGACATCGCCCCATTGACAATCCCACACATCTGAGAATTCTAAATTTGCTTCTGCAGCATGAGCTTTTTTTCAAGCATAAGTGTGAAAGAATCGGACAAACTTGGAGCCGTTCCACTATAAAACAGATAGATATTTCTACTGATTGTAACTTCAGATTTGAATAAATAATCAATATTTAGCTACAAGTTCCTATACGTTTCTGTTGTATGTTTCTACACAACACATTTATAATATCATGGATAATGCAGATTGCCACTTACATCACAAGACTAACTTTCCCATAATATTCTGATTTGCACTTTAATTTCAAGATTGCTTCAATTCGTCTTTGAAGCAATACAACTTTTATCAAGACTACATCTCAGTAAGACGAAGACATCCCATCGCCTACAAGTTGATGGATGAGCACTATACAATAATCATTTGTCGTCATGAGACAAAAAACCATCACACAATCGCCATATTTTGTCCAAATAAGTACTGAATGAATCCATCTGCCTTAAAGAAAGTCAGAATAGAAAAATTAATAACTACAGGAATACGTTCTACTCATATTTAAATTTCTTAAAAATATATGAAAACACAAGCAGAATATCTCAGACTAAAAAAAATGACAAGTTGTTTCACCTACTTCAAGTGGTCAACGATCACTTCATTCTATATATAAACTTTTCTTCCAGATTTATTGATTACACTCTTTTCAATCTGACACAAAGACAACAGTTGCAAATCATGTTTTCTCAAAAAATAAAAGGAAGACCTCAAGCTACGTTGTGCCCCTAAAAACTTAGCATAAAGCTACAGTCAGCTGCTTCAAGGTTGACATTTATTATAACGTAGATAACACGACCGATTACACTAGAAGCCTGCAGCGACGTTGAATAATTTAGGTTAAAAAAAAATAAAAGAATAATGTAAACTATCTAAAATTAATTAATATACAATAACGGCTTTTAGTTTGCAATTTGCACGCCACTAAAATTTAATTGAGATGTACGGTTCGACTGCAACTCTTATCTAGCGACAACCAGTAATTAAAACGCTCCATCTTCTCACTCAATTTAAACATCAAAATTAATATAATCACGTCCTGGTCATTTCGAACGATTACCTTCCCTCCGTTTCCATGACGATGTGTTCAAGAGACGCTTTTTTTTTTTTTGAAACCCAAGTTATGACCCCTTTCTACTGTCTCTTTTGTCTTAGCATTCCCCTTATGTGTGACGTCATCATTTTTACCAAAAGGTGCCTTTCTACATAACCTTTGGAAAGACTGAAGAAAAATTTGACGTGTTACAGCCTTTTGGAAAATGTGAGGTCATGACCCTGTCAGTAGCCCATGTCAAAATGAAACCAGTGGTGAATTAGTAAAAGCCCTCTTTTCCAATGTTGAACAACATTTTGTGTGACGCCTATTCGCTTATCGTTCTATAATGATTTAGGACTTCTATATCCGGTTTTAAAATAATTTGAGCTGGACTCACGGGTCAAATATCGATCGTAGAACAAAACCAGAAAAGGAATTTTCAACACACTTAATCTTAATTCCAAAATTTAAAAAATTTCAATTAGAAAAATTTCATAATAACAACTCATAATTACACCTGTAGGGAAATTAAGCCTAATAACCCTCAGTACTAACATGATTTATTACAACCCACAATTTTAGCACCACCTTGAGGATATCTAACAACTTCCTTAATTATTTATCCACCAACAAATTGAATTATAATTGTAGTAAATCAAAGCTGTTTTTCTATAAAATATCTTAAGATTTATACTGATACAATACACCGCTTCTTTAATCCGATATCTCAACTCTCTAACACCTGCGTTCACTTCCCAACGGTTTGGTGTTACCAAAAAATGAGATAAAAAAAACTTTACGAAACGAAAAATCCCTAAAGTCACGCACATTTGTAAGATCGCACCACCAATGTTTGGTAGTTTGGTAATGGCCTTCAGGTGAATCTGAAATTTTTTTTTCTGCTTTCATTTTCTTTATTTTGTTTGTTTCTTCTTTTACCCGTGTTTTGAGTGGGCAGAAAAAAGATGCAGAGATTGGAGTTGAAATCAGATGGGAATTGAAAAGGAGGAAAGTGAAAAGTACGTCTTTGATGAATGAGGCAAATTTCAAATTAATGAAATTCATCACTCGATACAAATCTTATACCGCTCTGGGTCATCGATAAAAGCTTGTTGCAGCGGAATTTTACTCAGGGCTAGGAATTCATTAAAATTGTAATTAGTTTGAACACCTTTTCACGTGCTGAAATTAAATGCAGTTGCCAGAAGAAGAAAAAAAAAGAGTCAGAAAAGTTTGTTTACAAAAATCCATTTTGCATTCAAGATGGCGCTTGCCAATTCATTGGAAAATGGAAAATTTTCTGACCGGGGAATTAAAATTTTAAATTTACTTGCAAGTGTTTGTAAAAATCCCCTTTATTTCCCCTTTAATGTCTTTTAGAATGCGCAATAAAAACCAAAATGGAAAATTTTTATGGTTACAATGACAATTTTCTTACTTGGATTAAAGTACGAAACTCTGAATAATTGAAAACCCATTAAAAAGTTCGTGTTTAAATACATTTCCTAGGTGCTGCTTTTACCAGAGGAGAAAAAAAAAATTTTCTTACCTTATTACCAATGCCTTGAAGGAACTTAAAATATTTTCTCCGCATCTTTAAAAAACGGAAAAAAGAAAAATAAATAATTTGTTTGATGTCAAAACGCAGACAAGAGATGAAAAATATTTGCTGAGAACTTTTCTCGACCTAAAAATGATAAAGAGTGTTAAGAAATCCAAGTCTCTCAAGGAGTGAATTTCAAAAAAAAAAAAAAAAAAAAAAAAGTGATGCGTCGTGGAGGTAGGTGCATCTCAAATATTCCACTTTTTCGCCTCGGGTGCCAATGAATTTTTTTTCTATACTCTACTTGACGACATATGAGATGCGAGAGAGAGTAAAAAAAAAGCATAGCTCAGCACCAGCCACTAGAGTGTTAGGCCTATCAAATCCCTTAGGGTTTATCCAAAACATCATGCTCAAAGTGTCAGAATGTGTATCAGTAGTGAAGTCTTCAAACGCTTTAAAAAACTCTAACATTTAAAAGTAAATAAACTTCATACCTATAACATTGCTTTAACCAAAGATTATAAAAAAAAAAGTCAACAAAAATCTTAAACCAGCAATAAACAAACATCATAACACAAACGTAAGTCTTTCTCTCTATAAAAAAAAAAATTCTTTTTAAAAAAAAATAGTTATTACAGAAAGAGTTTCCAGTTGGTTGTGTCAGTTGCGTAGTTCTCACCTTTCTTTACGAGCAAAGATAAAACAAGACAGAAGCTTCGCCAAAAAATACACTTAACAAACTCCCCCCCCCCCCCTTTACTCCTATCATTACGAGATCTTGACCTCATTCGTAGGTGATGTGGAAAAGACTACATTTTTTCCTCTCAACACACACGTGGGACTGTCGTAAATCTTGACCGGTTTCAAAAAGGAAATGTACAACCACGAGCAAATCATGTGATAAGCCTCTGTCAGCACAACCAAACCAAACATATCGATCAAAAAGATGGGGCACCCCGTACCCAAACTTGCATCCATTTGCAATACACATATTTACACGTTAAATAATAATTATTACTTAAAGCATACCTAACATTTCCTTTAAGCAAAGAAAAAAAAATCCAACATTTACGCTCTTATAAAAGGAAAAATCCTATCGACATTTGCCTTCATATATAAAAGGGTTTAAAACCCTCTTCGCAAGTAAATCCCCTCTTTATTTCCCTCTATTTTAAAGCCTCTCCCTATGTTCAAACTGCCGCACTCATATTTCACGTCTTGATATCTGACCGAAATTACAAGCTCCTAGGGTCTTGTACGCTTAATCGTTACTGTCACCGTCCTCATAACCAACCTAACAAGGGTTTGCAATTCCTAATTGAAGTTTAATGTTGTGATTACGCCGACGTGACACGGCACTCGCCATTCGCAGGTCGCCGAATACTTTTCATAATTGAGAACGGCCGTTGTAACCACCCACCGCAGACGTACGAGGCATTTTAAACAGGGCACAACCGCTAGTAAATGGCACATCTCTATGCCGTAAGGGGTCTTATATGCTTGCAACTCCTAAATCGAAATCTCCAAAGTGGAAGAGAGGGAAAAAAAAAATGCAAACGAAAAAAAAAAATTGAAGGTAAGATGTTTTTAAAGTGGAAAAAGTCAATTATACTCGTAAACCGAGATTATGGGGGTGTATGTTTGAGTTAATTAACTAGTATTTAATTAAGATAAAGCGAGTGAGGGAAGGAGAGAAAAGGGAAGGAAAAGATGACGTCAAGCAGGATTGTAAAGGCGGATTACAGCTGCGCACAAGCTGTCGATCGTGGCTCTATCCTCATGCATTGCTGACAGCTCGAGGACTTAGTGTTGGAGGCGAAGTGTTAAAACACCAAGTACATTTGCAGACATCCCCCTTTTACCCGTCTAGCCTCTTCACCCCAATTCTCTGCGGAAAATCACATTTGACAACAAATTCTCAGCAGACAAGTCCAATGTTAAGGCGGAGCATTTTGCAGTGGCAAATTGCACACAATGTTTTTGTCAAGTTTGTTTCCAACAAAACAAAAAAAATATTCCCTAATAAAATTGCAACACAGAATCACTTAAAAAAGCTGTTGAAATCATACAAATTGCATGCGTACCCATTTCCTACAGCTGTGTAACATGTGGAATAGTTTTTCCTAGTTAACCATTGCCGCCTTGCATTGTGAAATTTGTTACGTCACACTAATAATTGAAAGCAAGTATTTCATAAAAACACCACTTTTTCATCTTATAGATGTGCATTACAAGATATGCAATGGACAGCTTGCAACTAATACTCTTACGTACTGGAATACATAACAGTACGGATTATTCGCTTAAACGTGTAATTACAGAAAAACTTATTCGTTAAGCTACACACAACAGCAGGATTATGTGCATTGCATTATAAAAAAAAGAAACCTGAACCAATCACATTTATGCAGAAATAATTCGCTGCCCCTTGCAGCATGAATTGCCTGCACGACGCATCTATGCAGCAGCATTGTGAGATGCCCCTTGCAGCAGGCATTGTCTGCAATGCACCTAAATCAGTTGAAAGCCTACATTCAGGCGGAGTTTTTGATTTCCGTATTCATATCGTTTATATCAGAATTTCTTAAATTAACTAAGTTTAAGCCCAACCCATAGCATAATCCGGAAGTAAAATACATACTGATGGTTCATTTCACCAACCCATCATTTTTTCCATCTGTCGCATCGGTCTAGATCTAGGACTGCTTTGCTAACGTTTGAATTTTTACATCATCCATTATTCAGAAGCACAAGATGTAGGCAGACCTCCCGGATGAGATTACTGCATACAGGCAAATAATCGAAACCTTCTCACCTGAGGGACTCTCTCTACTTTACCCAGGTAGATTCAATTGAAAAGAAGCACTTTGCCAACGGCAACTTGCCTTTTCCTCCTTTGCCCTCACCCCTTGGGATGATGGAATTTCACGTCGGGACCCTTGTCCTCCTACTTACTCAACTAAAAAAAGAATCGCAATAGGATAATATCGGAAAGAAACAGAACGAAACAAAAAAAAACCCCATTTTTTTATATCTCACAAACTTTGTTGAGAGTAGGGGAAGGAAAAAAAACCAACCTTTTTTTCAAGGATGAGGTCTAAAATACATCAAAAAATTGATTCAAATCCAAAATGCAGTTTTTATCTCACTCCAGTGGAAGGGCGCGGAAATTGATCAAAAGCTCATCGGCGTGTTCATTTTTACCTGCATCCACTAAGGGACCATTTGAGAAAAAAAATCTTTAAGAAATAAGTAAAGAAAAAAAAGTGAAGTGTCAAAAATAAAAAAAAAAATTGTAGCCAATCAAGCAAGATGGAGTTTGTAATTTTCACGGCACCTCCCACGCTCGAATGACGTCCTCTAGAAAATGTCTTTTGGTTTTACCGACGAAAGGGACCGTGTCCATTACTGGTGATGGTGCGCGTGGTTGCACCCGAGCGCCCTACGTGGATGGATTATCAAACGCATTTTAGGCTAGCACTCATTGGTCGCAGTCGACATCACGTGATCAATGAGCTTTGCCACTTTGCTCTCCAAAAGAACATGTAACAGTGGTATAATAGTAAAGCTCTCTTTTATTAGTGTCGAGCGACCTCACCAGATGGCAGTCATGTTTATGTTGCATTTTTTGGCCTTTGGGGGATTGAAGAATGAAAAAAAAATATAAAATCTATTTATGAAGAAGTCGTGATAATAACTTTAAGACGTTGGTAAACTGTAATCTTAAAGCAAAGGTTTTATTACCATTAGTAAATATTTAATGGAAAAAAGTAAAGCTCGATTTAACTCTTTCAACTTGATTCATCTTGAGTAAATGGCGAAAATCAATAAAAACTCTCGTCCAACCTCAATAGATTAGAAAATTTTTCAATACGGATAATATAATGAAATTTGTATTCGCATGGTCAAGCTTGATAAATTGAATTTGAGCAATTTCACCTTGTTAAGCCTGACCAACATATTAACTAATTGACGCAAGATTAACATAAAATCCGGGATCCTACTTTCAATGTTCTCAAAATACATTTCTCTACATAATCCTAAAATAATTGGTTATCATCTCTTTTCCCAGATATTTTTCATATTTTTCTCAATCGCGTGACTGTTTAAACATAAACTCTTTCTCAAGCCAATACAAATGACTTAATAAGCTTATAAATTTTGACCTAAGACTAGAAAATAAACTTCAACTTAAATGATTCCCTAATCCTGCAAGTTGATTGCACAATTTCTGTTAAATCTCTTGTTAAATGAATGAGTTTAAATTTAATCTAAGACTTAAAAGAAAAAAAATCATTTACAGCAATAAACTTAAAAATAGATAAATAAATATGAATTAACTACTTTTTAATGTAATATTATTACGTATTATTGAATCGGTAATTTGACATTAATTTATTTCAGTAATTTTTCAATCTGCTCCAGTTTCCTGACTTTCCCAAATTTTATTAAATCTAATGTTTAACCGCATGAATTTTTAAAATCATTTATATCCTCCATATTTTATGACGAATAGAGGTTTCATCTAACGTTGCCAGCGTTTTTTATTGATTTTAAGCCGTTCAAAAGATCCCTTAAAAAAGACCAGTGCAATACCGTAAGCCAATGTCATTCCATCGGTAAGGTTTAAGCTCATTTTGTTGATTTGTTCTTTGAGAGCGAATCATGCAAATAATTATGGCAAAGGGAAAAGCACTTTAATTAACGATTCCACTGGGGTCACTGGTTGAGAATGAGAAAACAATTCTTGCATACGTGATACGGACCGTTAATTCCTGTTCTGCATGGCTGAATAAAAAGATACAAATATTAAAACGACACTAACATTAAATCTAATTCATTATAATAGTTTATCTTGCTGATTTTCTAAACTTTGAATTCAGAAAATCTAAGATGATAAAGTCTTGGAATGAGTAGGCTATTGTTACAGTGGTACATTTTAAAGAATATTTTGATCAATATTTGAAAAATAAATTCGAATTTCTTAATTGAAAATTATAAATTAAACTCAAGTTATCGAATTAAGAAGTTTTAGAAAAAGAACTGCAAATAAAAAGTTTTTTTTAAATACTTTCAGTCTTAGATGGCAAAAGTGCACAGTAATTAAATAGGGAAAGTGAATTATGTTTGTTCAGGCATTTATGCAGGTGTAATAAAGGTGTCTCGTGTGTAAAGACAGACGTAAACTTGCAGGGGCACCTTTATTCCGAGCAGTAAAAGTACTTTCAAAAAATTGAAAAAGAAAATTTAGAGTTGCATATTTAATTACAGATGAAAGTATTGCATCTACAATCTTGATGTTTTTAATCACACTTCCCCATAATAGCTAATTACAGTGCGTCAGCTCTGCATCCCAATAAATTCTAAGGAGTCTTAAGCATCACTGAAGAGTGTCAGTACGTACATTACATAGTTTATACACCTGCAAAACTATGTGCACTCATAATCTAGACTGCAGTAAGTCAACTTTACACTAATACAATAAACACACTATATATATGTTGTTACACGCAAGAAACATCCAAATATCTGCTACAATGTTGCTTTTGCAGATACATTGAAAGCATCACAAATTTAAAAACATAACAAGGGGAAAAATCCACTCTCTCATTTAGTTAATTTGAGACTACGTTCTCGCACTGGTAATTTAATTACTATTATTAAAACCTCAAAATTATGATCTCAAAATCATCCCAAAAAAACTTGTAGTATAATAAATATCCTTTACAACAAAAAAAAAATCGAAAATTGACGAGTCTTAGCACGGTTAGATTTAATTCGATGGTGTGACCATGTTGCTCTAAGTGCCTTCTTGAATTACAAAATGATGGATGGCACAAAATCTGCTACCAAATTCGATCGATAAGTGGGACCAATGCTTTTTCCATCGTAAAAAACACTTGGCGCTCGTGGAAATGACACTGGACGTGAAAGGAATGGCGTTTTCCAACTTAATCACACTTAAACTAAACATTCATTTGATTTCCACCACTATATTTTTTTAACATTTTTTTTTTTTTACCCCCACAACTGTAATTCCAACTTCAAATTTCATAGAAAATTATCTCATGCCGTGATAACTACGAAGCGTGAGTTTGTTTGTGTCAATGTGGTGTGATGTTCAGTCAAGTGTATTTTAGTGTTGGCACGTTGCGTCCAACATTTATAACAAGCCGATTTTCGTGTGATCGGACTCGCTCGTAAATCGTAATCTCAATCTCAACGTTTGGGAAACAAGTAATTTTCCGCATTCTTAGTTTCGCCATTCCATATTACATATTTATTGCTTCTACTCATTTTAAGAGACTTCCACTCCTATACAACACAAAAAAGGCGCCGAAGCTGTATAAAAAAAAAAAAATTCTAGGGAAATAAAAAAACTGGAATAATTTTTTTTTCCCCAGCAGGCAACGAAGAAAAAAAATAAATGCAAAAAAATATTTTTTTTTTCTAAATTTTTCTCTTGTTTTATGCATGGAAAACGTGCTTTTCTCTTCAATCCCCACCGAGTCTTTGCAAAGAGATAAGACATGTTTCTCTTTCCAATAAAAAATAAGGTGCCAAACAGCTTAGAATGTGAGTGACTTGGAAAGAAGGGTGAAGCTAAAATCAAAAAAATGAAAGGAAAAATGATGTGTAAACTCTTGAGAGGAAATGGTGCATGTACTTGAATGGAAGAGTAGGAGAAGAAAAAAAATTGATTTTTAAAAATGCTCATTTTCTATCTCAACGATTCGTAGTGAATTGAAAAAAAAATCACTTTAAATAAAAGAAAGAAAAAAAAATTTATCGTCATTTACACAACAGTTGGAACTAAATCAATTTATTCAGTGAGCAAACAAATAAATAAATTAAAACTCAAAAGTGGATAAATGTTAATAAGATTTTTAAATTACCTTATCGCCATTTTAGGATATAAAATATAAAAAAAAACTTTTGGAATTTAATTAACATTTCATATGTAATAGATCCAGATTGTGATAAGAGTAGAAGGAAAACAGTAAACCAACGGGAAGCCCCAAAAGAGATAAAACATTGGTGTGGTTACCCCGTTGTGAATGCGAAAATTTCTGATAACGTTCCACCTTTTCTCATTTCCACGCATTGACCGAGTAATTCAAGTACACCACACGTTTATACAATCAATTTGAAAAATAAAAATTTTTCAGAAACCCTCTAATTATTTACGCAAAAATTCAAAAACTTTCTCCTCTGTTCCATAATGCAATTACAACACATTATTAAAGTCTAATAAACAAACCTTGATTCCATGATTTCCCACGAGATGGAGCCAGCTTAATATCATAAAAGCAACTTTAATTTTTAATCAATCAATGACGATCGATCATTCTAGAGAACTCTTAAAACTTTTAACTATTGATAGCCCCATATAACAATCCAATTGCAATTCTCCCCTATCTCCGTTACCCCTTCCCCGAAAGAAAAAAAATGATGGACCAAATTTTGACATTTGAGTCGTACAAATAACGAGACACGAAATTGAATTGTTGCAGTGAGGCAGAAGAATAGTGAGTTTGGGGGTGCTCTCTTTTCTTGCCAGCATGTGGTTGCCCGTCGATAAAATCCACTTTCTAGCTACCCACCCTCTGGTGGCGTCACGACGCACCCAAACGCCATCTCTCGGTAGTTGAAAATTGCCTCGCCGCACTTTGACAGTGGCAGCTCTTCGCTCATCTGCCCGGCATAAATAATGGTAACACGTGTCACGAGAGAAACCGTTGCCTTGGAGACGCCTCCCGGGAACCTAAAAGAGAGGAAGCAGTGTGTCTGTGTGCGCGAGCAACTACCCAAAGCTTCAGTTTCCAACATTCAATACAGTTGATACAATTTTGTCCGCGTTTCCTACAGAAAAGCCTTGAACCAGATTCTTAAATGCCAAAACATGTAATACATCATATTGTGCTCATGTATAGACATATTAAAGCATTTACTGTATAACTCATTTATTGATGACTGTACTTCAAGTCCATATGGTCATGTGATCAAAATTTCGAGCTCTAAATTATGTGGCTACATACTGTTATTTGTAAATAGTCTTATGCCGGCAGAACATATTCAGTATAGTATATGTAGTGCCTGATTTTCATATACATAATTCAACATGGAGTGTTTCATATACTTGTAAGTATCAAAATTATAAGCAATTTGATGTTTTGTAAATTTTTGTTATGCACGAAACTTTGTCTTATGCTCATATTTACTACTTGCAACAACTGTTGGTATAAGAATAAGACGGTTTTTATAACGTAACAAAGGCGCTGCACAATCTC